>OZ014450.1:9150970-9322081 GCA_963966035.1 Acleris laterana | reverse complement strand
GAATGAACTTAAGCGTGACCCATTCCTCTATGTTTAGGTAGTCGTAATTGTTATGATATGATTTCCTGTTTTCCAGACCAGATTTCCTCTTTTTAGTTTTAACTAGCGGCTGGAGTGCTTCTGCCGCCTAAAATTTAGACCTTGCCCGTTTTCATGTGATTACTGGCTAAATGGCGACTCTTTAATATGAAACACGAACAATATGACATGGAAACAAATAAGTAGGATTTTGTTAAAACGTTTATTTGTATTGCATTGCAGTGTTCAGAAAATATCACAGTTTTTTTCAGATCGATGACAATTTGCCTACCAGTAGCGGGCATAAGTGCCAGCGTATGGGTAACCGATAGGGTGGATGGGAGCGGCGAGGGGGGTGTAGGGGGCGGCGATGGCCGCGGAGTAGGCGAGCGGCGCGTGCAGCAGCGGGGCGCCGGCGTAGGCGATGGGCGCGGGGAGCACCGCCGAGCGCTTCTTGAGCAGGTGCACGCCGCCGCTGAGCGCCTTGGCCGTGAGGTGCGCGGAGCGGTCCAGGTTGACGTCCAGCGTGTCGAGCGGCCTGCCGTCGGCGGCGATCACGTTGGCGGGCTGGCCGGGCGCCAGGGACAGCGGGCCGCGGTAGTTGCCGCCGTAGTACGAGTAGGGCGCGATGTAGGCGCCGCTGTAGGCACCGCTGTAGGCGAGGGGCGCGAACGGCGCGAAGGGCGCCAGCAGGCCCGGCGCGGCCGACGCCGCCAGCACCACGCAGGACAACACCACCAGTTTCAGCATTGTGTACGGTCTGTGTTGGCTGCGAGAGAACACTGATGTATTTGCACTGACCACAGCTGCTTTTATACTTGTTTAATAAGACTAATGCGATGGGCGAATCCGGAAGACTCCGCCGGCCCTGAAAGTACTACTTTTGCCGAGAAACAAAGAGCGCAGTAACCATATTTTTTTTATTTCAGAAAGGACTTAATTAATAGTTCGCAAACAGATTGCTACATAAATGTCAGCAGCAGAATGTAAAATTATCATCATGCTGGAATGCTAACTATGTATTTATTGCAACACAAGTACTATTTTTAGAATTTAGGTCATGATAAACGGGCTGAATACTGAATACTTAGCAAAAATATATACTATGGGACATACTCGTACCTAATGTTACGGTCAAATATCATCAGTCGTGTATTTATTTATTTATTTATTAAGGTTTGCCAACAGGTAAGGTACTATAAAACTTACAAACTAATACATCAATAATGTATCTTTAGATTAGGTTATTAAGTAAAACCTCCTGAAACATTTAGTTATTAAAACATACGTGTATACCTTTTGCGATAGTTTTTGTAAGGTATGGATGACCTAGTATCGGACTATCGGATTGACGATGTAAAAATTTTTTTTTTTTCGCAACTTTCATCTTAACATTTTGATCTTGATATTTTTATCAATTTCCATGAGTCTAAACGTTTTGTACGTCTTCCATAAATATAGTTCTAAAGGGCGATTGTATATTTCTGTAGCCAAGTCCTGTGCCTATATCTGCCACTTTTAATAGGATAATTTGTTATGACAATATTTTAATGAACCTGCGTAGCTTGATAATTTCGGCTAATCGGGACAACCTTATTCTCTTTGCGTGGCAAGGGCAACTCATTCATTTACGCTTCGATAAATGTTATTGCGTCATCCACGATATTGTATCAGAAAAGTGCTTAAAACGCACTTTGTGACCAATTGATAGATAATACTAAATTAATATTGATCGATTGTTTTGAGACAATATTTTTATTATTTAACATGGCCATATGTCTTACATTGTGCATACGAGTACATACATTTTTAACAAGCCTTTTATGCATTAGCTTTAATCGAAACGAAAGTGTATATAGTCGGCCAAAAATGTGGTCTACCACCCTACGGTTGAAGTTTATTTGCACATGATACAAAAAGTTCGATTTTCTACAGCGACAAGTGTCAACCTTAGCAATAATTAGATCCGTTTTGTTAAAACTGGTTCACCATTTTCTTGGTCGACCGTACCTATTAGTATTGTACAGTGTAGAATTTCTTTCATTTTCTATAATTTTTCTATGATGTGAAAGCACGGTTGAGACAAATTTACAAAGAAATTAATCCAATACATGTTATAGGCCTGGCAAACAAATGAATACGGCTATGTAACACTATACGACATCTACTTCTGTAAAGTCAAACCTATAATATTTAAAAAATATGTCCCTGCTACTTGTATCGCTTCGCTAGGCTGTTTCCCCGCGGAATGACTTATACCTATAGTAGGTTTCAGTATCCTACTTCCTACTATCCTACTAGTATTATAAATGCGAAAGTTTGTGTTACTTCTTCACGCTGAAACGGCTGGATGGATTTGGATGGAACTTGGAATAGAGATTTCTATACCCTAGATTAACACATAGGTATTTGGCTTTATTAGGTACCTATTCAACTTTAGAAGTAAAAACTAATTGGGCACTTACATCTACTATAATACTTTACGCACTAACATTTAAATCGTAGGTAAATTAGTTCAGTTTGAAATTTTGTTTTTGTTTATTCATGAAAGTATAATATACAGCGACAAAGTTCTTCGCAGCGTGTCGCGGTCGCCGGGGGTGTGAATACGAGCGGCAAAGCCCGCTCGCGCTCATTGATCGAAGAACTTCGTCCTTTAAGATATTGGGATATTGTCATTTAAGATAAAAAAACC
The DNA here is from genome assembly GCA_963966035.1 of Acleris laterana. Classification (NCBI taxonomy): domain Eukaryota; kingdom Metazoa; phylum Arthropoda; class Insecta; order Lepidoptera; family Tortricidae; genus Acleris; species Acleris laterana. Next base: position 9,319,368 of record OZ014450.1, on the reverse strand, counting down.
GCAAACCATTTTTCTTTTTGGTGTATCGGAAAAACAGTAAAACACACAAGCTTCGGGTATGATTATATGTACGTAGTACAAACCCTACAAAAACTACAAATAATGAAAATCACTCAAGTTCGAGTAGGACTCGCGCAACGAGGGTGTTTTTATCGACTACTATGTCGACCAGAGCGATTGTGTGCGCTGGATGTAACTTTTTACATCCTATCCTAATTATATTATCCATGCGAAAACCATACGGCCATACGGCTTTTTGGGTCATCTACCATATGGCTTTTTGAGCTACAGCCCAAGACCCCGTGGATTCAAGGGGCCCCCAGCTAAGTCAAGTCAAAGTCACAAATAGACGATGAACGGTAATGCGAAAAACTCCCCCGCATTAGTATATGCCCCTAAGTAGTATTAGCCCAGGGGCCCCCTAAACTCACGGTCCGGCCCCGATGCGAAAGGTTATGCGTGCGTGAGTTTGTTACTTTTTCGCGTAAACGGATGAACCAATTTGGTTGGATACAATTTGGAATAGAGTTTGCTTATACACTGGATTCCACTGGACAGTTTCCGTGGGATGGCAAAATTACTAATTCTCCGCGGACGAAGTCGCGGGCAGAAGCTAGTTAGTTATAATTATCTTTCTCTTTGAATCATCGTAAAAAGTTAAGTATTCGTTAATTTGATGTCACTAGGGCGTCAACGGATTAAAAACAAAAAAATCTGATCTACTCGGGTACAACTATTGCTTTTGACATTTTACTGTATTACCAATGTTAAGATAGCTCTTGAGTATACAGGGTGTTTGGCAGTCGGGTGAAGGGGTTTTAAGGGATGATAGGGTAATTCTGAACACTTTTACCCACATTTACTATTATGCAAAGTTGCACGGTTTTCACAGATATTGTGATTATTTGAAATTTTTGAAAAAATGCTATGTTTGCAAGAAAAACGATGAATAATCAGTCAAGTATTAGCAGGCGTCAATTTGAATTTATTTTGAAAAACCAAGGTATAGCGGAGGTAAAACACAAAAAAAAACAATACTGGCTGTACAGGATGTTTAATATTTGTTTTTCAGATGAACATAGCGTTTTTTCAAGAATTAAAAGAAATGTAATATCTCAAAAACCGTGCTACTTTGCATACTAGTAAATGGTATAAAAAATATTCAGAATGACCCTTACTATCATCTCTTAAAACCCCTACACCCGACTGCCAAACACCCTGTATATTTATGTTTTTACTAAGTAGACTAGAGGCCTAGATGTACCCGTACACAACGCACGCGAAGTCGCAGGTAAGGGCTACTCTAATAAGAGCTTCCTCGTTTTACATGTTTGTAGAGCTGTCAGGGCAATAACCCTAAATGCCAGGGATAAAGATTGTGTTTCGCGAGCAAGGACGGTGGTGATGACTTGTCGCAGGCTACCGGTCGGCCTTGTCGCCGCGAATACCAGCTTCCCGGAATACTGGCCTATTGGCGTATATACATATATCTATATATAGATCAACATATATAGCATGATCAGTAATTAAGTTTAGATATAGAGAGCTTTCTTTCTGCCAACAAAATGCGATGCAGTTTGCTTAATCTTTGTTAAAATAATAGATTTTTGATAAATAAACAAAAAAAAAAGTGCTAAAGGCTCTCGGCCAAGTTTTACAGATCGAGATCGCCCTAAACTATGAATTACCCCTTTGCTTATTAATCAGGTCGGGTAATAAACCCAGTTGACAAAGCAAAAATAAACGCAATGATTCTTAGTCTGTTTTTTTTAATTTACCCCTAGGCGTAACATTCCCCAACCTATGATCGGCGAGAGAGGGGTTAAAAGGATGTTTTTTCATAAATCGCATCTTTAGAATTATAGTGACCTAATTAGCAAATTTGGGATTTCGAGTTAGGTCTCTACAGTAATAAATTTATGACTCGAAGTCGAACGCTGAAAATTTTGAATTAGGTCACTACAATTCTAAAGGAGCGAAATGTTTCGAATACTAAGCTTTCTAGAAAGCTACAGGTAAACAATATAACTGATTTAACTTCCTACAAAAAAGTATATTTATTTATTTATGCAATATAACAGCATTATAAAAAGAAATGCAACCGGTAGAAGTCAAAAAGTACGTTTAGTCTGTTATCCGTTTGGTGTTCTTTTAGAATGTAACATTTAAGATTTCCGTATTGATATTCGGCATGAGTGTAGGTAATCATTCTGGATCACAGTCGTTTTCAATTCTTATTCAATTAATTGTTTATGTTTTAATATAATTTGTCTTTTACACTTTAGCTTTGGACTGTAATGCGTCTTTGGAACATTGCTAAGTTCTCATTATGAAACAAAAATAAGCCATTGAAAAGCAAATAGTAATTATTTATTTACATGTTTTATTAAACTTTTGGTTTTCGGCATGGGGTTAATTAAAGTATATCCCTTTCGGATTATATTTCAATGAAGAAGGAGGATAAGAGACTTAACAACTAAAACCTCATTGTTTGCGGTTTGTCACTTTCTGACAAGTTCTCTGTCACGCGAAATTGACGGATGCTTCATCCGTATTTTATCCACTGCGATAAACGCGGCCATATTACAGGGATGCTGAACTTCTTTTAATTCTTTCATTAACTTTGGTTTTTAGGGTTCCGTAGCCAAATGGCAAAAATGTCTGTCCGTCCGCCCGTATGTCACAGCCACTTTTTTCCGATAGTATAAGAACTATACTGTTGAAACTTGGTGGTCGATGTACTCTGTGAACCGCATTAAGATTTTCACAAAAAAAAAAACAGAACTGAAACTCATTTTTTTTTTCATCATTCCCATACGTACGTGTGGGGTCTTTGGATAGGTTTTCAAAAATTATACTTATTGATGTTTTTAATAAATAAAAAATCTAAACTGAATAGTTTGCCCGAGAGACACTTCCAAAGTGGTAAATGTGTGCCCTCCCCCTGTAACTTCTAAAATAAGAGAATTATAAAACTAAAAAATACATGATTTACATTAACATGCAAACTTCCACCGAAAATTGGTTCGAACGAGATCTAGTAAGTAGTTTTTTTTTAAAACATCATAAATCGTAAACCGCGATTTTACCTTTCTTTCAATCAATTCAAATATACCGGCCGACATATATTATGTTACTTGCTGCTACGGAACCCTTCATGGGCGAGTCTGACTCGAACTTATCCATTTTAAAGAATACGTTTATTATATTTCAAGAACTTTCTACTTAAATAATATGTATATGAGTACGTAAATTAAATGATACGAACAAAATTGCATGGATTTGATTTATTTCTCAAAAGGTTGCCCATTGTTTACATAGGATATACCTAGTCAAAAGTTTACTTCTTGATCAAATGGGTGGCGGCGTATCCGAAGGGGGCACCAATGGGAGCTGACACGAAAGAAGCAGCAGGCAGAGCCGGGGAGAGCACCGGGGACGAGTAATAAGGAGAGGCGATCACAGGCGCCGAGTAGGTCAGATGAGTACGGTAGAAATCAATTGGAGAGCGCTTCTTGATCAGATGGGTGGCGTAGGCGTAGGGTGAGGCGATGGAGGCGATGGGGGAGCCATAGTAGAACGTTGGTGACGGGTGGAGGACGCTGCTGGCTGAATGCGAGTAGCTGGTGAACCCTGGGGAGATCACTGTCGAGTGCGCCAAGGGCAAGATGGCGCCGGCGGATGCCACTGCAACGAGAGCGCTCAAAACTACCAGCTTGAACATGGCGATGCGTGTTGTTGTTCGGACGGGATGCGACTGATACCTCGACAGGAACTTGGACCTTTTTATATAGAAAGAAGTCGTAGAGACGACTTTTTAAAACCAGTGCACTGATGTCCAGGTAGTTGGCATTTATTCACAGATTAAAGTGTAGATGAAAAAGCCCGAGGACGTTCAAAACAAGGTTAGTCATTTTAAAAAAAGGGCTTCAAGGCTCTTAATTACAAATACCTTACACCTCCTTATTCATATCATAAACGCACAATAAACCTATTTTTGTTAAAGTATTCTTTCACTCTTTCTGTCAAATTAAAATATAACTATGAAGGATAAGGATTAAGCATATTTCGGACACACTTTACTTATGTGTGTGTGTGTTTATGAATCTTTTCTTTCCAGTTAAACTTAAAACTTACACAGAATTGACAAAACTAGTTTTGCCAAAGTTGTCGACGAAAAGGAAAAGAGGAGAACTAGGTATAATCAGCGTAACAATGATTAAGAAAGTATTAGTATTATTGTCCACAGTCTTATCTGATCAAACGAATAAAAAACCAACCTTAAATGCGTCATTTGGTAAGCGCCATGTATAATTGTATTTAGAAAAGAACCCCGTCAAGTGCGCGTCCGACTCGCGCATCGAGAGTTCCGTATTTAAGATAGCATGGTTGCAAAACGCGAAAGAAAATACTCATTTGGTTAGAAACTTTATTTTATGCAATGAGGTCCATTGACTAGCCTACATTTTTATTAATTATAAGTTAAATAAAATAGCACTGCGCGGTGGCAGCGACAAATAAACCGTTCGCTGCGTTAAGCCCATTTCTTTGTAATAGTAATATTTTTAAGAATAATAACATAGAAGTAAAAATAAAACATATTTTTATGATGTTTGATATTTTTTCCAAAACTGTAAAATTCGTCAACTTCTTATGTTTAAATAAAACAAAAATCGGATTTTTTGGTCCGTAAACTTTGGAGATAACGGGAGCACGGTAAGTTTTTGAAAATTTTTAGCTAAAAATCAAATAGTAGGTACGTCACGGAAAATTACAAAAAAAAAAGCAGCCATGTGCTAGTTGAAGTGACATTAATACAAAAAAATCTTGTATTTCGTTGTAACTTTGAACGATCTTTTAATAATAGTGTATCAAACCACGCCCCGCGCTAATTATAATTATTATTTAGTTAGGCACCTATTACAATTTAATATTAGAAAATAATGATTTACGGTTATGCATAAGGTTTATGTTTATGAAATTAAATATTTATTTTTATTTTTTATATTTGTGTTGATTGAATGAAAAGTAAAATCGCTGTTTACAATTTATGACGAATTAAAAAATCTACATACTAGATCTCGGTCAAACCAATTTTCGGGGAAGTTTGCATGGTAATGTAGATACATCATATATTTTTTTTAGTTTTATCATTCTCTTATTTTAGAAGTTACAGGGGAGGGGGGGCACAGATTTTACCACTTTGGAAGTGTCTGTCGCTTAAACTATTCAGTTTAGAAAAAAAAAAATGTTAGAAACCTCAATATCATTTTTGAAAACCTATCCATAAATACCCCACACGTATGGGTTTGATAAAAAAAGGGTTTTAGTTTAGAACTGTATGGGGAACCCCCAAAATTTATTGTTTTTTTTCTATTTTTGTGTGAAAATCTCAATGCAGTTCACAGAATACATCTATTTACCAAGTTTCAACAGTATAGTTCTTATAGTTTCGGAAAAAGTGGCTGTGACATACAGACGGACGGACAGACAGACAGACAGAGAGACAGACATGAGGAATCCATAAGGGTTCCGGGTTTACCATTTGGCAACGCAACCCTAAAAAGTAGTTTTTGAAAGTCGTGGATACAATTCTTTCGACAACCCGTTTGCTATAATCAAATTACTTGATTTTTTTAATTGTAAACGCCTGTTCAAATATTTAGAAAAATATTTTTAAATTGTTATTACTTACTAAAAATAGAAGCGGGCAAGCAAGTTATACACATAACTATGCCAAATTTCAAGTTGATTGCTTCAGAGAAAAACTTGCTGTGACATAGGTACAGATTACAGACACTGAAGTCTCACCATAAGGGTTACTTTTTTACCTTTTGGGGTACGGAACCCTAAAAACATAGCAGATAGCAAAAAAAGTTGCATTCAATCATAAAGTATAGTAGCGTCTTGGTCAAGTAGGTTAGCAAAAATATTTAACAGAGTTAAATCAATTTTATTACAAAGATGACAAAAGTTAGTGAGCAATTCGTTCTGTGAACATATAGGTAGTTTATCGGAGAAAACAACTTAGGCCGTTTAAGAGTGTTCAGCTCTGGAAGTAGCGTCTAAATTATTTTGGGGGTTTGTATTTATTCTATTATAACTCACAAAATTTGTTCGAGCAAAACACAAGTTAAATATCGTTAAAATATACGAGATAACATCGCCTAAATATGTAGTCAGAATATTATGTTCTTCAAATATTTTTTTTGTATTATGTTTATTTTACGATACATTTGGAACAAAAATATTCAAAGTGCTATATATAGACATCCTTAAAATAGTTATCATAAATGCGGTGCTACTAGGGCAATGACTTTAAATGCCAGGGACAAAGCACGCGTGTATTATTCGCGAGCAGGGGCGGCGTGGCCCGGCGGCCGGGTAGGCGGCCTCGCCGCGGGTAAATGCCAACTTCCTGGACGTCGGTGCACTAGTTTTAAAAAACGAAGCCGTCTTTACGACATCTTTCTATATAAAAAGGTCTAAGTCCCTGTCGAGGCATCAGTCGTATCCCGTCCGAACAACAACACACATCACCATGTTCAAGCTGGTAGTTTTGAGCGCTCTCGTTGCAGTGGCGTCCGCCGGCGCCATCTTGCCCCTGGCGCACTCGACGGTGATCTCGCCAGGGTTCACCAGCATCTCGGAGTCGGCCAGCAGTGTCGTGCATCCATCACCAACGTTTTACTACGGCGCCCCGGCGCTATCGGCAGCGCATGTGCTGTCAGCCCCCATAGCCGCGTCGCCCTACGCCTACGCCACCCATTTGATCAAGAAGCGATCCCCCATTGATTTCTATCGTACTCCTTTGACCTATTCAACACCCGTGATCACATCTCCTTATTACTCGTCTCCAGTACTCTCTCCAGCGCTGCCTTACCTGTCAGCTCCAATTGCTGCGGCGCCTTTCGGTTACGCTGCCACTCATCTGATCAAGAAATAATCGCCTTCTTATAATTGTAAACGTTCTTTGACCTCTTCGACGCCAACGATCACACCTCTTCCTCCAGTATCTCCGGCTCAGGCAGCCAGCATTTACATCGCCCCGGCGTGGCTTAGTCACTAACGTGTGTATTGGATCTTATAACATCTGTATCCTTCGAACTTACTGCCGTACAAATACAAAATGTCATCATTGTAATAGTTTCACCTTCTGAATAAATCGAATCCTTGTAACTGGTATTATTTATGTTTTTCTTAACCATTTATCTACTTATATGCAAAAAAAACAAAGTATAGGTACTGCTAAATGTCACAATGGTCACAAACAACTTACTAGACGATTAAGGTTTGACTGAGAAAGCCTGATATAATTTTGTTCAAGGACGGGCCGTGATTTTATTTTATGTAAGCATCGTCTGTCAGCGAACCGCGACGACGTTGTCCTTGATACAAATCGACTTCCCGCAACCACTAGAACACTCGTCCATACGATGAATCATTCATTTCCTCGAAATGGATGAGGAATATGACGTAACATCAACCTTATTCTGTCACAAGTAAACGTAATCGATGTGCTACTTTCTACGGTTTCTGTTGATAAAGGAGAATCTATTAATTCTTACTTCCACGTGCTTACGGTAATTCAAAAGTAACTTTGTTATACCTACTCATTTACATTTCAGTATCTAACAGATGTTTCCCTCGCTAAGACACTCGATTGTGTCTATTTAGACTTGATTAACCTACTCTGCTCTAACTAATGTTAGTAGGTTTGTTTTAATTTTTTATTTATTTGCTCTTGGCGTTCCTTCTCAGCAGTGGTGACCTCTGGCATAGATTTTTGACGAGTGTAAAAGTGCTCGTGCTGTTGTTGAATAAACATATTTAATCTTATCTTTATCTTTATCTGCCTAGGCTAATGTTTGAGCTCAGCGAGGGTTGTGATTACCCGATTAGCAGTCGCAGCCGAACTTTAATAAAACCATGCAATAAGAATTAATCTCCTTTAATACTTTAAAACGGTTTAATAAATAAGTAATTTATCCTACTTGAAGATATATTCTCTTAACAATTAACAAAATAAAATACAACAAAACTTATTTTTAAGTTTAGTTTCCATTTTGCAGAAAAAACTCTATGTTGGTATCAACATTAGGTACCTACTTTATTACACAAATATACACAAAGTTGTAGGTATCTTTATTAAGTACGAGTACCTACGATATCAAATTTTAACGCAAACTATATCATGTCAGGTTCGATTTTTGAATCTCATGGTAAATTAACCTATAGGTATTACCGATATCTAAAAGTTACTTTTTTGCCCGTAACGAACGTGTTTTGCCACTCGTAAACGAGATCACAACGTCATATTTTAACAATCGTTTAAACAAAAAAAAAATGTCTCCCTGGACATATTACATTGCTCGCTTATGGTTGCCACTGATCATAATCTACTAGTTTATGCTATAACCGACGTATTTACTTCATCAGATTGTGCGCCTTGAGATAACATCACAGTGGCAGAGTTAACCGGCTGCTCCTGGTCTTCAACCCGCTGCGGTAGCTCCGTGGTTACTTCTACAAGAATTGCCGTGTTTATTTCTTTTACACCTTCATCTTCTTCACTTTGGCTTCTCGCTTCCTGCGCGGCTTCTATCGATATTGGATGCTCAAGAGCCCGGGCTAAAGGTAAATTGTGGTAAAAACTGAAAGCTATGGGCGTCAGGACCGTGTCGGTGGCTAGTATTGGAGTGAGCACGGCGTCACTAGCGATCTCTAGTCGTTGCGGTTGACTCGCGAAGAACGTCGTCGCAGGACTATATATCAGCGGCGCCGAGATAAAACCGGGTGAGTGCTTTATATCGATACGGGATTGATGCGACACTGCACTCGGAGCCGCGTATATCAACGGTGGTAATTGACACTGCACTTGATATAGCACACTCAGAATATAGATTATTCGATACATTTTCGCGCTCTGCCCTGTGACAATGTCTAACGTTTAGTGGAGTGAGACGTGGATGCGTTAGTTTTATAGTAAGATAACGGTAGTTGATGCACAGCGGGTGCGCTGCGCGGGCGCGGCTGGTTCAAGTTCTCGGCCGAGCCGCCCGACGGGTCGTTGCGTCACGGCCCCGACCCGGGGGCACTGGCCGGATTAAGATGCATTATAAAAACATCATTCATCATTCATCATTCGAGATGTAAATAAAGTGACGTAACCAACGTAACGTGAGTACGAGCACGTGATTACGAGGCTTACGCTGAGTAGGATTATTTTTTGTTCTTGTAATTATCTCAGTAAAAAGGTATTGTTATTTTTATCTTGGGCAGGTTATATATAGTTTTACCAATAGGTAGGCTTTTTAAAAACACTTTGCATTTTTTCCATGGTGAACAGTCACCGTGCTTAAGACCGTAACGAATTGGTTGTGGTCTAAAAATAATTTCAATGGAAATTAACCAGAGTCTGTCACTATGATTCAACACCCTTAGAATAAGAAGGCAGGTGCACGGGTTAATTTGAGACCCATTTCAAGAAAAATATGTTTGAAGTCGTCAACGTTATTAGAGATGTCAAGCCATATGTGACTTTTAGGAAACTCAACCTTGTTGTTGTAGAATGTCAGATTGACTTTGGACCTAAGGTGGGTACCAAAATTAATCTTGTAACTGTACCAGTAACGATCTAATATCTACCGAGACTACTGGATCTGCCTACTTTGTTCTTGTAGTTGAAAATCTTTTTACTGAACGACGTGTTCCATCCGTATTTGGTTGCTCTTCGTCATCGGTTTGGCTTAATGCAGAGGGTACGCAGTATTACCTATAGTGCCAGCAGTGCACTCTCCCCACAGTCAGGTGCATCCTTACCCACTGATTCACCGAGGCTATGGTGAGCATGGGCCATTTGACCATGGATTGCTACCCCTGGGACATCACCTACTGAAGGGATCGCCGTATTACGCCGAGCACGTGGCTAACTTAGCGCCGGTCGCGGTGTCGCATCAGGCCCGAGTGGATCTTCACTCTTCACCGGTAGTGGCTGCAGTACCTTTTGTGACCCTGGTGGCATCTGTGATCCCTGTGCCGGTTTCATGCCGGTGGGGTTGCGTGGCGGCTTCTATCCTCACAGCGGACATTATTGATACCTAACTAACTACATGGATACAACATCGAACTATTCTACTTAGTAGCATTACAGTAACTTAGTATAGGTACTTATATTTCAATAAAATTCAAATCTAATCTATGTCTTTCCTTTTCATTAAGAGCGGTTATCTACGTGAACGCCGATAGATTTGAATGAAGGTAACAAGGTACAAACATTATCGCCAAAATATAATACAGCAGTTTATTCTGTTGTTTTAGATTTTGTTGAATATTCATCGAATAATTTATTTCCATCGTTGTTTAAGGTTTATTAATAGCCTCGCCGTTCTTGTATAATTAGCAAAACCTTTTGTAATGAAATTTACTCCTAATAACTAATAACAGATGTCTGCGATTTCGTACGCGTTAAATTAGATAGCCGAAAAATGCCCATCCTCTTTTAAAGGAATAGGCAAGTTTAAAATATTAATTTCGGTACTTAGTTAGTTTTATTTAACAATATATTTGTTAATCATCCTAGCTTTAATTAGTTTTTGACTGATTAATTAACGTATGGCTATAATCGGATCAGTTACAAGAGTTTTTCTGGATCTTAAAAAGATAAATAAATGTCTGGGGTCATTCTCACATAATTGACCTAACCTCAAATTAAGCCCTAGGCTTATACGATGGAAACTAGACAAATGATAAACATACATGTATACAGATACAACACTTAAATATTTAGAAAATGCCCAAGATTCAGAAACAAATACGGGACTCGAACCCGGGGCGCTAGGTTCGTAGTTAGGGTTACTACCTACTAGGCTAACCGCTATAATACCGATCGGCAATCTCTGTGTTTCACACACGAGTAACTGCGAGTGCAAGCATGATAGGGATGGCCAGCCGCACGGTATTAAGACGCTGGGAATACTGTAATGTTTCGTATCAACAAACGCTTATATCTGTAGCCAATAGACGTAGGTAATATAGTTTTATTTATTACTTCTCATTAAAAATACGTTGTGTAAATAATAATATAAGATTTTTTATGTTGGCAGGACTGTCTGTGACTTTAAAAATTCAACCCTTTTTATGTGCTGCTAAATATATAATTATAATTAATTAATACACTTTTGAAACGGTGATTTCAGTAAATCGACTTTAAATTTTATGCCTTAATACATTAAATCTTCGCATAATTATACTGATTTAATGTATGTATGTAGTACTTAATTGTATACATTAAATAATACTTTTATAGACGATACCATGCTAGTATCGCAAAAAAAAACAGAATAAGTGAAGCAACCCATTTATTATTTACAAAAATTGCCTAAGGTCGTTATGAGTCATCATAATATCAAGTCGTTGGTATTGAAATTTACCAGGGGTGGACGCTGTAAGCCTTGGGAGCTACAGCGGAGTAGGCAAGAGGAGAGGCTACTACAGAGGAGTAAGGAGACACGACGGAGGAGTAAGGAGATACGACCGACGAATAAGGTGATATGACTGAGGAATAACGAGAGACAACGGGGGCGGAGTAAGCAAGAGAAGAAACGGGGGCTACGTAGGAGCTGTAAGCTACAGGAGCGACCGATCGCTTGCCAAGGTGATGAGCAGAGAGGGCTTTGGCTTGGAAGTGGGCGGCGCGGGCGGCGACGACTTCAGGTGTGTCGAGGGGTACTCCGTTTACGGCATCCAGGACGACAGCAGGGGAGTGCGGGGCTTGGGCCAGGCCGTAACCGTAGCCGGGGACAACAGCGGGCACCACGGCTGGTACGAAGGCTGGGCTGCTGTATACTGACGCTACTGGTGCTCCATGTTGCACGCTGGTGCTGTACTGCGACACCGAGCTCACGGCCGGCACCGCGCTGTAAGCCACCGGGGCGAACACGTTCGGCTTGGCCGCCGCCATAGCCACTACAGAGAACAACACCACCAGCTTGTACATTGTGGTCTGTGTTGACTTGTCTGACCGATGAATATGGATCGACTGATGCCCAATCCGCAATCAAGGATGCTTATATACCCGTCTAACGCCAAACTATTAACAATAAAATGCCACGCAATCACCTTCAAACGCCTGGACTCGTTCAAGTAATATTGTTACGATGTGTAGTTATGTATCAAGAGACAAGTAGATTTTTTTACAAGAGCCGGAAGCTTTCGTAGTGTTTGCGTACAATTATTTCAAAATTCAAGGTACTGTCATGAATATTTATCGCGCACTTTTTTAGTTTGTGTCGAATGTGACAACTATACTTAATGCAATAAGCTCTTAAGCTTTATGCATTCAAATGTCATTCCGATGATTAACTATTATATTAGTTCAAAACATTTGTATTGTATGTATGTGTGTTATGTTTTTAACCCCCGACGCAAGATAAGGGGTGCTATACGTTTAACATGTGTAATATGTGTTATGTGAGTAGTGTATGTGTCTATGTGTCTGTCTGTGGTATCGTAGTTCCCAAACGGATGGACCGATACGGAGGCGGTTTTTTTCAATTAAACTTGTTAAGCGGGGTGGTGCTTAGCTATGTAGGTTCCATAGATCGGTTGGGCCATTTAAGAGATATCAGCTTTGAAGAAAATAAAACAGCAAAGTAAGGGTGCCATCATTTTGAGGGTTTTTATCTATTCGATAGTTATTATACAAATGATGCAAAATAATGGAATATAATTTTCTATACTCTTAAAATCGATGTTCCAGGACTTAAAACAATCAAATGTTTTTTTAAATGCAAATTTTAAACAAAAATGACAACAGTGTTGTCAGTTATTTTACAAGGGCAAACTTGTAGTAAAATATAACGCCACTAGTTATGGTACGGAACGGAACCCTGCTTATGCGAGTCAAACGCAATGATTTTGTGATTTATAACTAAGGGCCGGACGTATCTTGTGACGCGCATCTCAGCCAAGATGAGTTTATTAATACGGGCCTAAGTTACATATAATCAAAAAAAGAACATAACAGTTTTATTAAATTTTGGAAATCTGTTTTAACTTAGGTAGCTGTACTTCTAATTTGAAAGATTGTCTGAAATTTGGAAACTTATGTAATTGCGATTACAATGTAATAATATGTTACTATCGAGCGTTATGATGATGGAGACAGGTGGTGTTAGAAACTCCTCGATGGCTAATTAAGGGGCGTTAAATTGGGCAAATTGATAATTTATACACACACACGTAAACGGACGGCCCTTTTGCAAGTTTCACTCGTGATTAGACGAGGTTACGTCCTAATTTTTTTAGGTCCGTGATAGATATACGTTAATGTCGCCAAATAACCTAGTCCTCCTACCTCCTACACCTCCTTATCCATATCTTCCTGCTCCACTCCATACTCCGCTTTCTGACAATATGTACAAATTCTGTTAAAATGGTAACATGTTGTTAAAAAAACGTTTGCTTAAAATGCAATTTATAATTTTATTTTCAAACTTTCTAATAAGTTGTAATTAAATCCAGATTGTGCCACTTAATTCCATGATTAAACCACTGCTTTATTTCCTTCAATTGTAGGTGCAATAAATTTATTTGATTTGAGGTTTTGCTTGTAAAACTGACGTTATCTACAATATTAATAAAGACATCTTCATAATTAATTACTTATATGACTGTCAAAACCTGAAGAACACTTTACATTTTGTTTAATTATTTTATGTATAAATGGTCGAATTGCTTAAGCATACAATTACAGCGTTAATTGCCTATCGTAATGATTATCAAGCTCCTCCTAAAAATTGTCCTTTAGAGTTGTTGAACGGATTCTTGTTCGGCCGGTGCGACCACGCTATCCAAACAAGTTGATCTTGACTTTTCTTGAAATTAATGATGCACTGGAAAGCGTGCAAGTATAAATACACACGCAGCGCGAAAAAAATCATCAGTTTATCTGAGTCGTTTGTTGTTGCACCTGAACTAACACAGACCACGATGAACTCGCTGGTGGTGTTGTTTTCCGTGATGGCGCTGGCCGCCGCCGGACACGCGAGTGTGCTGGCGCCGGTGCCGCTGGCGTACTCCGCGCCGGTGCTGGCCGCGCCTGCCGCCGTCTCGCACCAGTCCCGGCTGGACATCAAGTCATCGCCGGCCGTCGTCAGCACCTACTCCGCAGCTGCACCTGTCGCCTACACCGCGCCACTTGCTTACAGTGCTCCCCTCACCTACAGCGCGCCCCTGGCTGCCGCAGCCATCGCGCCGGCCGCGGTCTCGCACCAGTCCCGAGTCGACATTAAGTCGTCCCCGGCCGTCGTCAGCACGTCGTACGCCGCCGCTCCCATCGCCTACAGCGCTCCCCTAACCTACAGCGCGCCCCTGGCCGCCGCAGCCATCGCGCCCGCCGCGGTCTCGCACCAGTCCCGAGTCGACATCAAGTCGTCCCCAGCCGTCGTCAGCACGTCGTACGCCGCCGCTCCTATCGCCTACAGCGCTCCCCTAACCTACAGCGCGCCCCTGGCAGCCGCAGCCCTCGCGCCCGCCGCGGTCTCGCACCAGTCCCGAGTCGACATCAAGTCGTCCCCGGCCGTCGTCAGCACCTCGTACGCTGCCGCTCCCATCGCCTACAGCGCCCCGGCCCTGATCAAGACCGCGGCTATCGCCACACCCGCTTTCGCCACTGCTGCCTTCGCGGCGCCCGTCGCCGCCGTCGCCGCGCCCGCCGTGCCCCTGGACACCCCTGAGGTGATCGCCGCCCGCGCCGCCCACTTTGAGGCGAAGGCCTTCGCCGGCGCGCACTTGATCAAGAAGCGCTCCGTGCTGGCCCCGGTCGTGAGCTACTCCGCGGGTCCGCTCGCCTACCACGCACCGCTCGCGCCCATCGCCCCCGTGACGTCGTACGCCTCTTACATCCCCCTCACCTACTCCTCGCCCCTCATCACCAAAGCCTACAGCGTGCACCCCTGGTGAGCGCCATCACGGAAACGAGGTTACTGTTACCTCGGTTCAATTGTGTGGATGACAACAACGACTTGTAAATAAATTGATATGGATAGAACCACTGTTATCATTTAAAATTTAGTTAGTAAGTAGGTGATTAGTTTGGTTTGGTTTTTTGCTTGCAATAAACCATTTGAATTTGAATTTGGAATTGCATTCTTAGAATGTTTTTCCTATACCGAAATACGTGAGCGTTTTCCTTAGTTACCGATGCCACAAAAAACTCATACAGAACAGTCGCCAGCAAACACTAAAATTCACATTGGGCTTTAAAATATCTGACACAAGCAGACAGGTGTTGCTGGTGAGCGCGGCTGCCACTGGGTATCGAACTCGACACGAATCTTTCTGACGCTTGTGCTGCTATATTACCTCTGGTGCAATTCATCGCTTGCATTAGTCATTTTAATCATTTACTGTCACTTTAACTGAAATCGTCATTTGAATGGATTTAACTGTGACTTACGACCGCACTCAGTTAATGTTTTTTTTTATTGCCATCGATGGGCAAACTGGCAGACAGCCCACCTGATAGAAAGTGGTCACCGCCGCCTATGGACATTTGCTACGCCGGAGGCGTCACCAATGCGTTGCCGGTGTCGATGAAACTTAATGATAACCTTTTTAAAAAGCCCCATATTGTAGCGCATTGGGAAAGTCTCAGCAGGAAGCTCATTCCAAATCCCAATAGTACGCGCCAGAAACGTTCTAGAGAACCGGCGCGTACTTGAGCGCAGTGACTCAAGAAAATGAGAATGAACACCCTGCCGATGACGAGAAGTGCGATGGTAGAACGAGGCCGTTGGCACCAGTCTAAACAGTTCCTCGGAACACTCCCCATTATACAGACGGTAGAATATTCAGAGAGATGCAAAGTGTACAATTACGATTAAGTGGATTACGATTAAGTCGTTCTTTATTAGTGACGATCATTCATCATAAAAAAATAAAAAAAAATTTGAAAAAGGAACGAGTTAGGTTATCTCTAAAATATATTTGAGAAGGTGGGTACGGCATTGAGCTAGCAGGGTGTATATGCTAAAATGCCGACACATTCGAATCGAATTATGGAAAAATTTGACGTGTCGAATGTGTCGTGTTATTCTGAGAAATTAAATTTGTCTATGTATGAATGTTGTATGTATGTATGTGTGTATTTAGTTTACTAAACATACTTAAGAGGATTGTGAAGCTGAAAAATTCCATACCTAATGCGACAACGTTTTTTTTTCCCTTAAGGCTAGTCCGATTTTTTTCAATTTTTGAATATTTTGTAGATATTATGAAAATCTAGGACTGTTTGTTTTCATTTCCAAGAATTTGATTAACAAATATAGGAAATAAAAATCGAGCTTGATTTAGAGGGTGAAAAACGTTATCGCTCGGAGCTAAAGTATGGGAAAATTTTGACAGTTACCTAAGTGATTTAAGCGTCGGATCACAATCCTCTTAAGGTATATTATAGTTGTTGTGACAATCTAGGTTTGGACGTCTCCGTTTTTTTTTCTTTATTTGTTTTTTTCCAGGAATTATTTTCTTGGAAATGAAAACGTACAGCCCTAGTTTTTCGTTATATCTACAACATATTCAAAAATCGGACTAGTTTTAAGGGAAGAAAAAAGTTATCACATTTTGGATGGGTTTTCTTAGTTTCACAATTCCCTTAAAATATTAGGGTTTCCTTCAACTAGTACTAAATATTTTCGAAGCTTCAGAAGTTTTGACATTAGTTTTGACCCCAACAGACTTGCAGCCCCTAATGGGATACAAACATATTAAACGGGTGCTTTTCATATCCTTACATGAAACTAAGGTACAGTTAGGTACATTTCTTCATCATGATGTGTTTTGGAATACATTTTAAATGATAGTACTTATAGGCTCGATGCGTGGGCGATGATCGATGATACACGATGAAAATAAAACTGTCATTTGAAATGGTTTACATTGAACACCGACTTGAAACGTATTGTTATTCTAATTCTCGGCATACCTACTCGTATATAGCTTTGTACCTATGTGCGTGTATTTGAATCATTTGACTATGTAGTCTGAAACTATTTTAGTATGTTTTTTATTCGTATCGTTAACTGTTCTCCTGAGGTGGTTTTATGAGAATATATGAAACTCGTTTGGGCCAATTAAGAGTTTTCGGCTGTAAGAGAACTCATTAAGTGCAAGTTTCCACATTGAGGTGCCTACGTTTCTACCATCTATTTAGTTGAGTTTTGAATAGCAGAACCACTGTGCTGTGCATACAGTGCAGAGATACGAAGACGTAAAGATTTAAGGAACGGACACACACTCTTCACATCGACGCTCTTGAAAAGCTCATATCTTTCTATGAATTCGCATTTTGATTCCACACAAAAGATTTTGATCACATTCGCTATTCTCAGTCCCTATTTATACGCAATTATATTTCAGGTTATTCGCCATTCTGCGGAATATGGCATTATCAACTAATCACAAATACATAGGAAACATAAAACGAAAATGAGTACTAGATATGAATATTTTTTTCTATATTTCTTATTATTTTACAATTCGTTTGATTAACGTTCGATGTAACTGAACTGAGGCTGCAGTAGCCTCGTCACCGTGATGACGCTCACCAGGGGTGCACGCTGTAGGCCTTGGTGATGAGGGGCGAGGAGTAGGTGAGGGGGGTGTAAGAGGCGTACGACGTCACGGGGGCGATGGGCGCGAGCGGTGCGTGGTAGGCGAGCGGACCCGCGGAGTAGCTCACGACCGGGGCCAGCACGGAGCGCTTCTTGATCAGGTGCGCGCCGGCGGCGACGGGCGTTGCGAAGGCAGCGGTGGCGAAGGCGGGCGTGGCGAAAGCCGCGGTCTTGATCAGGGCCGGGGCACTGTAGGCGATGGGGGCGGCGGCGTACGAGGTGCTGACGACGGCCGGAGACGACTTGATGTCGACGCGAGACTGGTGTGAGACCGCGGCAGGAGCGATGGCTGCTGCGGCCAGGGGCGCACTGTAGGCGAGGGGAGCGCCGTAGGTCAGGGGTGGGCTGTAAGCCAGAGGAGTGCTGTAGGCAAGCGGCGCGGTGTAGGCAACGGGTGCTGCTGCGGCGTAGGTGCTGACGACGGCCGGCGACGACTTGATGTCCAGCCGGGACTGGTGCGAGACGGCGGCAGGCGCGGCCAGCACCGGCGTGGAGTACGCCAGCGGCACCGGCGCCAGCACGCTCGCGTGTCCGGCGGCGGCCAGCGCCATCACGGAAAACAACACCACCAGCGAGTTCATCGTGGTCTGTGTTAGTTCAGGTGCAACGACAAACGACTCAGATAAACTGATGCTTTCTTTCGCGCCGCGAATGTATTTATACCTCGCTCAGCGCATCTTGGCATTTAGTCAAGTTCAACAAGTTGGGCGCGCTTAGTCATCTTGATACCATTTACGTTGAACCTTTCAGTTGCGTGTGTCTATATAATTGATTGCAATCATTGTTTTTTCTGTGACGTCGATAAACCAAGTGGACTATCATATGTTAGCGTCGTTTCGATAACCCCGTCGCGTCGTGCTGTCGGGCTCTAAGCCTTATTAGTTACTTAGTTGAGAATTTACCATTCCATTTGCCTTAAATTTGCTTTTTACCGTCATGTTGTCATAAATTACACACTAATTTTTTGCTGCCAAAATTGCAAAACAAAACCGCATCTTAATGTTTATAATTATTAATTATATATGGGTGCGCAAGTTATTCATAAAAAAAACCAAATTTATTATCTATGAAACTGTAAGACGAAATGCGCTTGACTAGGTTTGTGGTTAAAAGATCTTAATTTGTTTTAAACCACGTTAACGTTAATATTAAGTATTAGAAGAAAACAAAGTAAAGGGTTTTCATGTATACTTTTGACAAATGATACTTATTTATCATCCTTATGAGAGTCCTATTACGAATATGAGTGGTATTGATTTTTCTTTATTATTTTGTCTTGACTTTTTAAGTGATACGGTTCATAAGGTTCAAGTGTGTCAAGTCAACTTTGAGACGTAAATAAAACGATAATTGGCAAATTAGTAATTTCCTCGACATTTAGATGGGTTGATACTTTTAATATTTTTGTAATTCCAGCGATCACAGTTGGTATATAATATATGCGCCGTCCAGGCTGCGGTTTGAATATATTATTAATAATTATGACGCAGTGATGAGACTGATGAGTGTGATGACATTAAGCTAATTTTACAGGAGTTAAGTAATAGTACATTGTGTATTAAGGGTGGTAAAGAAAGAATTACAAACGAGAGGCTTTAATGATTTTGTATTTCCTTTACCACCCGTATAACATACAATGTTTTTCCTCACAATTGCAAGGAAATGAAATAAAATCAGACAAAATATCATATTTTGAACTTCTTAGCGGCAGACTACATCATGGTCTGTGACTTACCACAGATAGTGTCAAACGTGTTCGGAGTCCGATTCTAGTGACAGTCGAGATTAATAGTTTATATGGGAGATTTTTAGGAAATTGTTTGCAACTGACATTTCATCTCGAATTAAACTTCATATCGAATGGCACAAGAATTGGGGTCCTGACGTATTTTGATAGTTTGAGTCCACGTATAATATTAAAAAAAAATTATTACGCATGATAGCGCGTAATGGTAAAAAAAGGCCAACGGGGTATTATTTTGGATTTACGATCGATTTTTCTAGCATGTTAGGACACTATTTACGAGCAAGAGAGATGGGAAAAAATTATAATTTATTCCAGGTATTATAAGCACCAACATTGATAACACAAAGCACACTCGTATTACCTACCTAACATTAACAAAGTTTAAGTACTTAGATTGTTGTTTTATTCCGTATACACACACATTTCATAATTAAAATTGTAATAATGACGACACGTTAGCCAAGTTTGTAGTGATCCTGTCGACGAAGCTAGTGGTGCCGGATTCAAAACCCGGTAAGAGCAGATATTTGTAAGATGAGCGCTAGTATTTGTTTCAGAGTCTTGGATGTTTTCTATGTATTAAAGTATATACTTCTCTATACGTAAGTATAAGTAAGTATATCGTTGTCTAAATATAGTGGTATAGTAGTTTGGGAATAGGTCAATTTGTGTGAGATTCTTCCTTGATACTTATTTATAGCCTACCGTAGAATGGGGTGAGTAGGAATTAAGGGGTGAGTAAGGACAAATCCTAAAATGTATCATTTGTTACTAATTATAAGACTAAAATTATTTCCAATAGACGTAACGTTAGTGTCCATTCAATAATTGTTCTTATTTGTAACAAGTTATGACTTATTTTAGGTTCAGTCCCTACTCACCCCTTAATCCCTACTTACCCGTTTTACGGTAGATATACTATTAATCGAGCAATATTTATATACTTATAGGTAAATATGACGTACGATGAGCTAACGTTTTCGATGAAATTTGTATGTATATATGTAAACACTTTATTGTACAAACAAAGAGACAACAATTATAAAATAGACAAAAATATGACAGGGATGTACAAAGGCGAACTTATCCCTTTAAGGGATCTCTTCCAGAAATAATCTACAGACTGAGACTGAGTTTGTAATGTAGGGGCTTACCGGAGGCGCAAAATCGATCTGTCAATTGGTCATCTTCGGAAAAATTCGTTTTCAACCCGATCGACGCTCGGTCTTCCGGGTACTTTATATTAATACTCGTACCTACTTCTGAAGTATAATTATAACTTGAGAAGCAATAAATTACAAAACATATTTTTTGACGAAAAAAGTACATTTTGACTAGGTATTAGGTAGTTTGTCTTCGTTTGGCCCACCTTTTCCAATCAAGTTATATTTAAGTATAGTAGAGTGTGTGTTTAGTGTTTTAAAGAGGTCTTGATCAAAAATCATTACATGGTGCATTATGAGTACATTTCGCATACAACTTTCTATACATTAATCGTTCTTTTAAATAATTTACATAGGTTTTATGGTCTTTTTTTAGTTTAAAGGTTAAAGTACCTAAGGTTTAAGCGTCTATTAAAAAAAATGTACGTTTCTGTTATTCAAATAATTGTTGCCTATTCAACTTAATTGTTCAAAAAGTGGGAACAGTCAATATTCGTCGATACCAATTATTATACTTCTTTATAACATAGTATAAAACAAAGTTTCTTCCGAAGTCTGTTCGTTTAGATCTTCTATGTATAAACTACGCTAAGTGATTCAAGAGGTAGGTTATATGTATAATAGATTCTGGTTTATGTACAAGTGTTACAGGAAACTCACATAAACCGAAACGAAGCGAGGGCGGGTCGCTAGTTAATGATACAGTAACATTTTATCAGTTTTATATTTCCAATTATTTACAAGTCGTTTTTGTCGTCCCACATAAATGAACCGAGGTAACAATAACCTCGTTACCGTGATAGCGCTCACCAGGGGTGCACGCTGTAGGCCTTGGTGATGAGGGGCGAGGAGTAGGTGAGGGGGGTGTAAGAGGCGTACGACGTCACGGGGGCGAAGGGCGCGAGCGGTGCGTGGTAGGCGAGCGGACCCGCGGAGTAGCTCACGACCGGGGCCAGCACGGAGCGCTTCTTGATCAGGTGCGCGCCGGCGAGGGCCTTGGCCTCGAAGTGGGCGGTGCGGGCGGCGATCACCTCAGGGGTGTCCAGGGGTACGGCCGGCGGCGCGGCGACGGCGGCGACGGGCGCCGCGAAGGCAGCAGTGGTGAAGGCGGGCGTGGCGATAGCTGCGGTCTTGATCAGAGCCGGGGCGCTGTAGGCGATGGGGGCGGCGGCGTACGAGGTGCTGACGACGGCCGGAGACGACTTGATGTCGACGCGGGACTGGTGCGAGACCGCGGCAGGAGCGATGGCTGCTGCTGCCAGGGGCGCACTGTAGGCGAGCGGAGCGCCGTAGGTCAGGGGAGTGCTGTAAGCCAGAGGAGTGCTGTAGGCAAGCGGCGTAGTGTAGGCGACGGGTGCTGCTGCGGCGTAGGTGCTGACGACGGCCGGGGACGACTTGATGTCCAGCCGGGACTGGTGCGAGACGGCGGCAGGCGCGGCCAGCACCGGCGCGGAGTACGCCAGCGGCACCGGCGCCAGCACGCTCGCGTGTCCGGCGGCGGCTAGCGCCATCACGGAAAACAACACCACCAGCGAGTTCATCGTGGTCTGTGTTAGTTCAGGTGCAACGACAAACGACTCAGATATACTGATGCTTTCTTTCGCGCCGCGTATCTATTTATACCTCACTCAGTGCATCTTGACATTAAAATACAATTTCAACAGGTTTGCCTCGCTTATCATCTTGATGCCGTTTACGAAGAACTTTTCCCAAAGTTGCGAGTGTCAACGTTATTATTAGATATATTTTCTTCTTTTTACATTTGCAAAAAAAATGTGGCAAACAATATTACAAAGAAATACAAACTCATAAATTGAAAACATCATCCAAACGTTTACAGGAAAAAATTACATATTCTTACTTATTATTATTTAAAATACTAACTTACCTATTTTAAAATGTATCTATGCATTAAATTCGAGAAATAAATGGACATGTTAAGTACGCAACAGTGTTTGCAGTGAACAAGCTCGTGCACAACAATTAAAGGACATTTAGTATTCCTCATTGGTTATGCGAAATGTTGGAATGTGATTAGCAAATGGGAACGAGAAGCTAAGTTATGGGATGTAGTAGACCTTCTTTTACGGGTGAAACGCCCTAGTTTATACAAGTATCTAGCCTGAATACAAATAATTAATTAAATATCAGGGAAGGACCTGACACTAATTGACCTAGCCCAAACTAAACTCGAGGCTTGTACAGTCAAGGACATCAATATGTGGGAAACAGGCGTGATTTAATGTATGTATGTATGTACATAATAAAGTCTTAAAAACATGTACGCAGACCTTATTATTAGCATTAATAAGTACATATTTTTGAACCTTTGTGCGCATATTTATATTTACCCCTGACCGTATTAGTTACCAGCAACTAGACCACGACAGACATAATTATATAGTTCTCTATATATAAATTAAGTAAATTCTTATCTTTCAAGACTCAAGAATGATGTATCTTGTAGTTTTATACGTGATTAAAATGAAAAAATTAAGAACAAAGCAAATAATTTACAAGCGCATATCGTCAAGTAATGACGATAAAGGCTGTTATAAAGATTGACATAAAGAAAATAATATTTATTTATAAAGAGATAAAGGTGAAGTCTTCATAAATACTCGTATGCTAGGCGGCTACGTGTTGTCAATTATGTCTTCTCTAATATATAAAATTCTTAAGTCACAGGTTTGTATGAAAAAAAAATAAGCCCAGGCAGCGCCGGGCGCGGTCAGCTCATTTAGCAACTTAAAATATAGTAAAATACATTATAAGTACAGACTATCAAAATCTTAGCGCAAAATTTATAGTTATTGAAGTTGATAACTTATTAAAGGTGCCAGTGAGTTACATTTGAAGTAACTTTCCTGTCTGGAAATATCAAGGAAGCTCGTAAAGTAGTTTATGCGATAACGTAAATAAAAGTAACCTGTTATAAAAAAGAGCATAATGTCATGTAAGCCGCCGGAGAAGTAATTCGAAGCGGCAACAAGCTGTCATTAGGGATTTTTTGCAGCCGTCCATAAAGCGAAATTGTAAGGTTTAAACGAAGCAGCCTTGAGATCACTTTCGCGCTGGCTGCGTAGGCTTGAGGAGATATACAGAGCAGTAAAAACCAATGGGTTCGCAAAATAAGGGAGAAATATATTCTTCCAGATTTATGCACCAAAGTGTTGAACTTTGCTAAGTTCATGCCCTCTTGTTAGACTGTCTTACCTACTGAAATGTTTTTTCGCAATATTCACACATATATATATCTGAAGTTATTGTTTCTCTACGCAGTGGGATTATTGCACCATTTAAACTCATGAAGATGTTTCCGAAAATGTGTCCATACTTAAATATAGATTTTGGATTCAAAAGAGTATTCCTTAGGCATGGTATTTTGTATTCGTAGTTTTTTATGCATATTCCGAAAACATTTTAATATTTATTTAATATTAGTTATGCATCTATAATACCATTAATAGTTCATTTCAACGTTGATATTTTTAGCCTGGCAGTTCACCTCAATTTTAAGCGTACGATTATTTTTTTATTCCACGGAATTAGGGAACGGTCGGCACGTTTATCTTTTTTGGTTTTAATAGTAGGTACTACACACTACACACAAGGGGCGCTGTGTAAATTAAAGGATTGTAAAAGAAGCTTTAATTTTATAAATTACTTAATATTAGCCAAAGTTTGGCAGCTACGTCGCTTTTTTTCTACTTTCGTTAACTTGGACGACATGCAACTTATTGTTAGTTCAGCACTTAATTGTACCAACGAACGAGAAGTTCATCTCTTTCTAATACACTGCCACGGTTTCTGCCACTTTTACTTGAATGCTATAATTGATGTTGCTGCCGAACAACTCTATATACAATAAATGTATAACGCCAACATGCCTCCAAGTATGTAAGAGGCATGCGGAATCCAACCGCCGTACGCGGAGGCACTCGCATAGACACGCCCGATATTCTTTCCTTTAACATTTACCCACCTGGATTAAATTTATCTGTAGCCGGTCTTACTATCTTTAAGACAGCTTTATTATAACTGCAAACGATTCGTTGAAATGAAGTTGCGTGTTATACTTTAAAGGACTGCCAGCCGATGCCGGCAGAAATAAATAAGACGACAGGATAAAAACCAAAAGTTCAATTTATTTCAAAACAATTAAAGCTTTCCTGAAGAGCGGACGGCTTTCCGACATTCTGAATTTGCTTAGTGTTATGAAATTAAATAAGCGATTGACTGTTGCACTGCTGGGCCTGGATGGAAGGGGCCCGATGAGGGGGAGGGGGAGGGCGCTCACCACGCGTGGCCGTAGGGGGACGCGACCAGCGGCGCGTGGGCAACAGCGTAGGGCGCATGCGCGACGGCCACAGCAGGGGACGCAAGCTTAAAAGAAAACACAATGAATTAGTACTTATCAAAAGGCCCCTGTGACAAAGATGCTGTTCTTAGCGAGCAATGTCGTCAACGTAAGTGGAGAGGACAGCATGCTTGACAGTATACTTGTTGGATTATTCACATACGGCCGCACTCAGGGTCAGTAATGACGATTGAGTCGTTCCTTATTGACACTTTTTCATCCACTAGTTTGAAAAAGGAACGATTTAATTGTCTCTGAATACGGCGGATAGATCGTTAATAACAAATGAAATGGATGTTTCATTTCCAAATAGGGCGTTTTTACGTCTAGTAACTTACTTACTTTTCCTTAATTTTTTATTTGTTTACCATGTAATTTATGGATGAAATATTTAATGTTATGTATCATGCTAACTAATTAATTATTTACTTTCTTACATTATTAGTACAATTGTGAAGTAAGGTATCGATATATAACCTTCTCGTGTCACAAGTGTTTGTAACAAAACTCCTCCGAAACGGCTTGAACGATTCTTATGAAATTTTGTGTGTACTTATATTCGCAAACGATTCGATGTAGGTCTGAGAATAGGTCTAGGTAGGATTGTATGGAAAAAGAAATGCACCCGGGCGACAGCTAGTAAAACAGTAAAATTAAGTCTTATCAAGAGATAGCAAAGATATGACTGCTTAAACTTATTATACCAATCAGTATCTACTCGCTCAACTTAATCTAAACATATACGAGAGTTTTAAACCGAAGTTAAAACTCAAAGAGTAAGCATACTTTTTTCTAAAACGCAGTAACAGGTTTAAACACCTATCCTCTAATTGCTTTCAGAGGGTTTGCAATTCGAATATTCGAATATTCGATTATTCGAATTATTCGCCATAAATGTTATTCGAATTCGACAATATTCATTATTCGCATAAAACGAATATTTCGAATAGTGCACAAATTTGTCTGTAATTATTTACCTTAGCAAAACATTAACAAAATGCCAGGATTACTTATCCTCCATATTAACGAGTTCGTGGAAATAGATTTAAATATTAAAAATAACTACAAATGTAAGACAAACAATATTTTACCTATTTTGCTTTATCCTTGCCAAAATCAAACTCCCTAAAAAGAACTAAATACCGTACCGTAATTGGTAAAAGGGTAGCGAGCTAGGGAGCTAGCAAGTTCAGCTACATGCTAGGTATCTGGAGAAGATACCATAAATGTTTTTTTGAATTGTAAGGTCATTACATTTTAAATTAACATCACATATTTTACAATTACACAACTTAGAATCATTATTTTGTTTAATTTTCAAAAATATTCGAATTATTCGAAATATTCGAATATTCGAATGTTGGAAATCTAAATATTCGTATTATTCGAATACTAAAATTGAACGAATATTGCAAACCCTACTTTCAGAGATGGATATTTCGCCAAAATATGAAAGGTATTTAAAAATAAACAAATCCAGAGATCAAGTATGTTAAAGGTGGTTTCCAAACCTAATATTTTTTGTTTGTATAATTTACAATGACTGTCGATGACGCACAAATAAATTATATTAACTATCAATTGGTACGAGCAAAAACTCGATTATGACAGGAACTCGTTATTATCGGCACCACGGCACCTAGTGACAGTCGCCGGCATTACTGAGACCATAAACTTAATGATTTTATTTTAGTAAATGTAACTCAAAAGCGGATGGTCAAGTTTGTAGCGAGGACCTAAATGCCAGGGTCGTTGGTCGCAGAAACAAAAGCATTCTTCGCGTAAATAAGTGCAGATTGAAACTCCACCCACTTCAAGGTGAACTATACTTAGATAGCTTGCCGATCAGACTACGCTTAGCTTTCAATGACGAGCATTAAACTGACGTCTTAGATCAGAATTCCCTGCGAAACTAAGCCTACAGTTAATAAAGTACTTATAGAATCGATACTAAATAATTATTATTGATTGTTTGTGTGCTTATTTTGCATCACAATAGAGCGATTTGCGTTGAGACAATGAGTGTACAAAGTAGGTACCCTAGTATTTTTACGTTTCAATTCAAACGCTTTTTTTACGTTTATTCTTTATAATGTATTGTCAGAGATAATATTTCGTGCCGGGTTCCCCTTAACGAGTTTACACATACATAGAGCATCTTTCTTGTAGTTATCGATATGTTTAAAAGAGAAAAACCACATTGCGATGAAATTAGGCACAAAAATAGTCGTTATCCTGAATTCTAACACCGAACAATTTTCGTCCCCGCAAATTTTATAGTTTATGGAGGAATAAAAGTAGCGTTCTAGAGCTAGTAGTCCTTACCCTCACGGTGTTGGCATAAGAGGTAGCCACCGGCAGAGCAGTCTTGACGACGGGCGCTCCGACGAGTCCGTGGCCCCACGGGGACACGATGGGTGCCCCGTACGGGGACGCGTACGGGGAGGCGTACGGGGAGGCTAACGCAGCCCCGTACAGACCGGGCGCGGCGGCGGCCACGGCCACCAGAGCGGCGAATACGACCTGCGGATATCAATCGTGTGTGAAGCAAAAATATAATAGATATCTGTTTTTTATTTTGGCTGATGACATATTTTGAAACGTATTTAACTTTAAATATTGTATATTGATAAAAACTAATACATAATTTATAATATACATAAACAAATACATAGGTGTTATATGTAACGACATGTAAAGATAAATAAATGTTTAACTTTTTGATTTATGCAGTTACTATTTAGTTTATTCTTATGGCCTATATATGCACGACTTAGTGCTCAAGGTTAGACCCATGAGGTGGCCTGAAAGTAGAAAACCACGCACATGTTTATTGATTCAGTTGCCTTAGTCGTAGCAATGACCAAATCCGCTTTTAATTACGCTAGCTACAACGGAAAACATAGAAGGGGTATTTATATTTATGTGCCTGAGAAATACTACTAAACATTACTTTAATTTCAGGAAATTATATGTTAAAAATACTGTGGCTACTGCTTAATGATAAAATTAAATTACATGATTTCATACCAAAAAAATGAAAATGAAATAAAAGAACGTCAGTATAATTACTTCGCAGGATAGTATTATGTGTTTAAGCATAATTAGCCTTAAGAGTAGTTGAAAATAACATTATCAGTCTACGCAGCTATTCTCAGCAAAATCATACTCATTAACGCTTTGTTAAATGTCCTGCGGGCCTTTAATTATAGTATGGCTGCGTCTATATCGCGTGTCAACTGTGGATAAAGCATCCGTCACTTTTTGACACGTGTACTTATTTACCTGTCAGAAGGTGACGGATGCCTTATCCAAAATTTATCCCGCGATAAACGCAGCCATATTAGGCACCCTGGTAACCTAGATATTAGTACCTAAGTGTTTGATTTTGTTTCTCTGGATTTTATCCATGTTAACATGTGAAACATATATCTCAGTTGATCCTTGATTAAATAGTTTGAGGCGGTTTGACTCAACTAAGTATACGAGTCAACATATCTATGCCTGATTATTAATTTCTAAGGAAGAACCATGGAAGCACGTGTCAATAAAGTCCAACCAACCATATTGTTTGATAATTTGATGGCTTGAATGTGAAATGTTTTCATAGCTCTATAAATGGTCGTAGCGACACTTTATCGAGTTATTAGAATGTTTGTTACGAGTATGTATTGAGTGGTTTGTCACCACCTCCTACGAATGCCCTTTAGGTCGCAAAGGACATCGAGTGTGGGCCTATCTAATCTGGAGCTAGATCGGCGCCTTTCTAACGCGACCGGTCCCAGACAATCACGCGTGAGGCGCGTGCGCAAGGACTTTGTCTTGGACGTGGCGGCTTTGTCTGACAACCAGTTGCGAGAACAGGCTTGAAGTGTGCAGCTGGGGTGTTATTCTCTTAAAATCGGCGTTCGGTCGGTCGAACGAGTAAACGCGGCGCACCGGTGAGTTCAAGTAGTCTCGTCAGAGTGTACAAAACACATTTTTGCGCGTGCATTCTCAATTAAACAGCAGGGCTGCTGTCGATAAAATCAAGGGTATAAGGCTGCCTAATTGAGAATGCACGCGCTAAAATGTGTTTTGTACGCTCGGACGGGACTACTTAAACTCGCCGCTGCGCCGCGTTCACAGGTTCGACCGAGTAAACGCCGTTTTTAAGAGAATAACACCCCAGATGGCGGGTCTACCCAAGGCGGTTACCTTATTACAAAATAAGGTAGAGTTTGATCAAAATTTATGGTGTGCAGTAAAGTTAAGTAAGTAATTAAATTATTTAACACGGAGCAACCAGATAGAAAGGTTTTTTTATGCATTTTAGTTGAGTCTGAGGGCTTTGACTACTTCATCGGAGAGAGGGCGAGCTCCCAAGGGCAGATTCTACGTCACATTTACGGGTAAAATGTTATACCGTCTAAACCCTTCAATTTAAATACCGCAATTGAAAACAATTGGTCCGCATTGAAGTCGATAGCGATTGCAAGTGCGTTAGACAATAGCGATGCTGTTATGGTCTTGAAAATACGATAATAGATCACAAATGATATAGTTTTTACCGATTAGAATCTCGACCCGAGAGGCTAGCTTAACGCACTCGCAATCGCAATTGTTTTCATTTTGAAAATCGAAGGCTTGTCTGCGTACAAAATGAAAACAATTGTTCCGCTTTGAAGGCAATTGAGATCGCGAGTGCGTTAGGCAATAGCGACGCCGCCGCGGTTTGATTCCTAGGACACTATGGACAAAGTAAAAAGTCGATGTTAACCAAATCATTAGAAATCACATACGTTTTAGATAACAACGGTAATTTAACATACGTAGCGGCCTAGAAATCAAATTGGTTGAGTCTACCTACAGATTCGACAAATCGTAGTTACTAAAGTTTATATTCTGCGAAACCCTAAAAGTTGGGTTTGGCACATTAAGAGGATATTTTTTCCGGAAATCTTGAAAAAGTAATGACCCAGTTTGTATAGGAGAGTGCTAAAAGGTTCGATGACCGGCGGGATATAAAACCCGAAGATATCATTGTACCTCTAACAATTAGGAGGTTTCTTTGATATTATTTAGTTGTTATTGTGTTGTTTATTCAGCCATAAGTTGTTGATAAGCTAGAGTTGATCTTCTAATGAATAACATTCTCGTGTTATAGTGTTTGTAACAAAACTCCTCCGAAACGGCTTGACTGATTCTTATGAAATTTTGTGTGTATATTCAGTAGGTCTGAGAATAAGACGTAAATTATATTTCAAGAGGTTTGTAAGAAAAAAAATTGCAAAACCCTTCCTTTCCTTTAGTAAATGAAGCCTTTATGGTTGTTATTAGTTGGATCATTTACCTGACTGTCTGTTAGTTTTAGTGTCTCGACCCTCAGAGCCATTTAAAGGATGGTGAGGTGACGCTTAGCTTAAAGTGCGTCAATTGCGGTCAAATTTTCCATACAAATTTTAAAAAGTAAAAGTTCACTTATCAGGGGGGTTATTACGACATGGCAATGCAGTTCATTTTACGGTGAGCGAAAAGGACAGAACTATGGCAGTTATATAGCTCTGTCCCTTTCTCGCAGCGTAATCTGAACTGCATAGTTACGTCATAATAACCCCCCAGGACATGCGAGTTAAAATATGTGATGTAACAAAAAATTTCAGGTTTTCGGAATTTTTCTTTTATATGTGCTATAATATAAAACATTGCTTCATGCCAAAATTCAAGATTCTAGATCGACTGGAAGTACCATAAAACGGGATGATTAAGGATTAAGGGGTGAGTAGGGACACAACCTAAACTAAGTCATAACTTGTTACAAATAAGAACAAGTATTAAAAGGTCAATAGCGTTACGTCTATTGGAAATAATTTAAGTCTTATAATTAGTAACATATGCTTCATTTTAGGTTGTTTCCCTACTCACCCCTTAATCCCTACCCACTCCGTTTTACGGTACCCTTTAGGCTTTGAGTCCTTTGCGAGTAGTTACGAGTTTGAAAATATGCGGCTTAAATTGCTGTTTCTTTTGATTTGATTTGAAAGGTTTGATTTTGTTACAGCTTAAAGGTATTATAGACCTGAGTATTTGATATGAATTTCAATTTTATACCTCTACGCGTTCATATTGGTTTTGTAAATTTCTTGTTGTTTTTTTAAGTTACCAGATCCATTATATATTTACATATCAGGATCCAGGATCCATTACATATTTACATGCTGTCCGCGACTTGTTTGTCGCTCGGATCTCTCTTTCTATCTAGTCTGTAACGATAGAGACGAACTAAGCGACAAGCGAGAAAAACAAATTTGTGTAACCAAATAATAACCGGGCATTTAGACATTATTATTTGTTACAGACCAAATAATGCGAAACTAATTGGCAAAAAACACTAGGTTCCTGATAAATATACCAGCGACCTCGAGAGGTTGTTGCCGCGAACTCCGCGACATTGGATACCTATTTCTTCCAAATAAAAACCCCGATCGCTTTGTTATTTTTTACAAGATGTAAGTAGTCATCTGTTTCTTGACACAAGTACTTAAACAATAAATGTAAACGTTGTTTAAATATCTAACGATCGTGTTCCTGAAGGGATATAATATGAATTCGTTAGGAGAGTAACGTTAGCGTTAAAAGTTTGGGAAGGAATGATTTTTATACTGATATTGCCTTATCATCAAATAAGAGAGACATGGGAAAAAAAACATCTTTTGTAATGTACAAGATTGCAATCATTATTGTGTAACGGCCATTTCTATATTAAATATTTAGTGAAACATAGCTATCCCTGTTTGTCTGTATCTAAGTAGGTATACATTGCAATAGGCATTATTTCACCTTTCGGGTTAAGTCGGTTAAATAAATAAATATCAGGGGAGAATCTCACACCAATTGACTAGTCCCAAACTAAGCCATGTACCACAAATTGTATACAAGTTACTACATACACTATATGCCTATATACTATGGGTACTAGACAACGATAAAAATACTGATCTACTGAAATAAAAAACTTACTTACTTAAAAACAAAACATCCACATTTCAGAAACCAGTACTCGCGCTCATCTCAAAAATATTTGCACATACCAGGAATCGAACCCGCGACAACTTGGTCAACGCGTCGTTAAGGTGAGGTTAGGGTAGTTAGGGCTACATAATAGCATAAGGGTGGGAATGACGCAAACCGGAAGGCCATTATTCAGTAATTCAGTTTATTCATTGCTTTCATGGGTAATTGGGTAGGTACAATGGTGTTTAAGTAAAATGTTCGTTCTATCATGAAACCCTGTCGGGCACTACAATATTAGGCCTTAAGTAGCAATGTACAAGTTGCAGAATATTCTCAGAAGTTAAGAAATCTTCTCAAGAAATTACCGAGAATATTATTGGAAATATTTGAGAGCATTGAGAATGTTCTCTTTCCATACAAAGCTTAAGAATATTCTTGGAAATTTCCGAGAATTTCTCATAAGATACTTTCACATTTTGAGAAGTTACTTTTCGGTACAATGCTAGCCTTAAGATATCTATATTTCGACATATCTGACAAAATATTATGTGACGGCTAAATCAAAGATTTTTCTATATTTATTGGGGTAAAACAAATTGAAATTTCTGAAGCACAGATGAGTACGTTGACTAATTCTACTTACTTACGTTAGTTAAAAAACTCACGCAGTTGTTTTATTAAATAACGTGGCTGTGGAATAACTCCGTGCGCAAAATACTTGCCACATTGCAGGTTGGAATGTCTGTTTGTTAAGAAATAATCCGTATCTATCTATACCATAGACCTACATGATATGGATGCCAATTAAAAGTTCACTAATAGGGACCTTTCAATCACGGGACCTAATAATTTTAATTAGTCGCTGACAGTGATAAATAGATGGATGTCTTGTCTGGTTCACTAGACGTGTATAATTATAACATCTGTAAACACGAGTGTTTAAAGAAAATAAAGTCATGCATGTGTAAAATCTTGCTTGTTTAGATTGAAATAAGTTTATAAACTTACTTTTTTTTGAGAAATAAAGCCACTAATTTATTAAATCGCCTAGCCTTATTTTTCTCACAAAATATAAAAGATAAAAAATCTCTCTAAAACTAAAAAAAATGCAGGATTCACTTTTATTACGGTTTGCAAAACAGGTAATCTATATACAAAAACCAACGTCAACTCGCCTAGGGCTGATAAAGCAGCAAAAAACCTATTGATTTAACCCTTATGTAGTTCAGCGATTTTTACTAGTTACGGAGGTATGATAATTTTAATCTGATTTTTTGTAATTTTCCCTCGTGTCCACGTCACGAAAAATCCTTCATTTCATGTTTTATTTCAGAAGTTCTTCAGTCACATCTTACATTATTACAATTATCACAAGTCAGTGAAGCTTCGAAATGGCATATTTATTTTGGAATTTAAGCTCATTCCATGAACCGGAACTGGTTCAGAGCAAGGTTTTGTCCACAATACCAATACAAAGTTAAGTAAAAACTCATAAAAAGAAGATAAAAAAAACACTGAGTGCGTAAGTCTCGCTCATTGGTAAAATAACATGGGGTCCTAGCCTAGTGTAAAAGGAAACACGATACCCCGTAATAAAAAAGGGTATACACATGAACGGATACGAGTATACTAGACTTAAACCCATTTTCACTTGATCTTCAGAAGACATACTATTTTTCACTAGGACCCCAGATTTATTTTGTTAGTATTTTTTTGTAACCCATCCGGGTAATTAATTAATAATTGAAGAATACCTATTACATTTTATTCCACACATTTCATGAATGTTGCCTTAAAATTGTCTGTATTACCACCAACTAATTAATTATAATTAAGCATTTAAACAAATCTACGAAGTTTGTAATATCCTACTTTTAGTCATTGGATTAACTTGAATAAAAAATACAATAACTAATACCATCGAACTGTTGTGATACTAATGGAGCTCTTTAATGACCAATAGAACATTTGTCAAGTCAAGATGAAAGAATCAGTGATGAAAATATGAATAACTCGTTAAAAAAGACAAAACAGACGTATTAATAGAAAGCTGTCAATTATTAAGCGGATACAGTAAAATAGACTGATACTTACATCGAAATAGTTTTTTTTCAATTACCAAAGATTTTGAAAGTATGGTCTATTATATTCCAATCGTGGACATCACCCGTATCCCTACACTTAAATCTTTTTCGGCTTTTAACTGATAGTAAAAGACGATACCGAATTGGCCGTTGAAAAAAAAATCGGTTGTTTGGGTATGAACACATATTTTCTTTGAATGTATATGACATTATTATTTTTTACTAATGGGAACACAAAGGTAAATCAATAAAAAACTATCTTACCAGCTTGTACATTTTGAAGGGTAGGTGGGGGTGACTTGTAGAAGTAAGAAGGGAGATGTAGGAGCGAATGTGCCAAGGGACTGTGCAGCCTAGCTTATATAGCACCTAGACACATGGCTCG
Source organism: Acleris laterana (assembly GCA_963966035.1). NCBI lineage: Eukaryota > Metazoa > Arthropoda > Insecta > Lepidoptera > Tortricidae > Acleris > Acleris laterana. The sequence continues at coordinate 9,284,961 of OZ014450.1, read as the reverse complement.
GCCGAAACCGCCTAACCCTACCCCAGGCTGGGCCTAGGTCATTTGAATCAGCCTTCAGCCTCATATGTACCGACAGCAAAAAGGGCGCAGAAATCTGCTGCAAAATAAAAAATCAAGTGGGGAAAACTACCAAGAAATTCAGGTTCTTAATTTTTTAGAGCCTTTATGTAATAGCAATGTTAAATGATATCTATAAAAAAACAGGCATTAAGTAGGTACATTATTGTCTATATACATTACCTATGTGTAATTAGCCGAATATTCATTGAATTTGCCGTCTTTTTTATTAAGACACGACCCACTTTACAGACTATCAGGCTATTAAATTAAGTACTTAATTGAAATATACTAGTACTAACAAGGATTTTTGAGATATATAACAGCGTCATAAAGAGCAGGAACTAGTCGAGAATTACCAACAACACTTAACCTTTATTACATCGTAACTATTAAAATAAATGGAAATGAAGTAGGCAAAACCTAATATCATTTATCTTTGTTAAGGACGTTTAGTTCGATAAACGTATTATGGTTCCTATGATATTCCATATTCAGCTTTGAGAATTCGGATTTGTTAATGCAAACGGAAACTATGTACCTAGTAGCATCAATTAAACACTTGATAGCTTAAACTGGCAAGCCATACTCGAGCATGCTCGTGGTTAATATTCTACTCACAAATCAGTATTTAAAAAAAAAACATGTAAGTAAGGGGATGCTTTATAACTCAGTCACATTTTGGCCGCAGTGGCGACAGACATGAAGTTAGTACCTAAGTATGAATGTAGAAACGCTCAGTAGATAGTTAGGGTAACAGCAGTGAATGTAAAATTTTACATGGTCCTTTGAAGGTGCCTACGGAGGATTTTGTATAAAGTATCAAGGAAAAGTTGAAACAATATTAAATAATCAATATTTTGACACGACAAATATTGTACCCTAACTGTAGGTGTTTAGTGTTGGCAGCAACATCAACGAAAATAAAACTTCTCGCTAAACGTTAAGAAATTCCGCAAAGAATCTGCTTTTTTTTCGACGGAGATTTTTAAATAATCCGGATTGTTTCCTTAATTCTTTTTGCCGGTACATTTTCTTTAACAAAGGGAAACAACAATCGGAAACAAACAGCGGTACTTATAACTTATAAGTTATTTAGAAACTAACGCTACTTCGTTCGGTAGAAACACGTGGCGGTCCGGTTGGGAGAATTTGTATGTCTGCTCATGTGCTAAGTTTAGCAATCACTCTTTAGAACATAGTTTTGATACTTTTGCGAAATGTGGGCAATAATGTGGGTACTAAACATGTTATATTATTAATATGTATTTCATATTAATGCAGTAGATATGTACGGTGACATAACCAAACCAACCTTACGGAAAAAAAGTAAAAACTTGGACGCCATAAACTGTTAGTTATTTTGACTAATTTCGAATCCTTTCCTACTTTATAATTTTTTTAACCCTGTTATGTATTTTATTTGCACACTACACTGGAAAGAATCTTAGAACTTTTAACCACTATGAAGTATTCTGGCGTTAACGCACTAAGTCGGCGTGTGTGTTGCAAGTGTTGCAACCGCGTCCACTGGCGATTGATTAGTTTTAAATTATACCGACGGCTTTCACATTGCTTCTATTTGTATTTCTTCGGCATTTGGGAAATCAGTATAATTTCTTAGTGATCATGAATACCTTTCTCCATTTTTTTAGTAACTTGTACTATCATTAGGGGTACTAGACAACGATATAGGTACTTACTAACATATATGTACAGAGGTATAGTCACGATAATAATAGGGTCGTCACGTTTGAACCCTCACTGTCTTGAAAAAGACTCGAAGATTAATATATTATGCATACTTAAGGACAAATAAAACATCCAATACTCAGGAAGAAATACTCTCACTCGTCACACAAAAACCAATCTAGCTAAGTACCAACTAGGCAAAAGTGTCGTCAAAATGAATATATTCCTATGGATATGAATTGTGTAATACTTAATAGTACATTACTTAACAAGGGCTGTAAAAGAAAGAAAGCCCGAAATCGCAGGTATTTGAGACCCGAGCCGTAGGCGAGGGTTGTAAATATGCGATAGAGGGCTTTCTTTTTTACTGCCCGTGATGAGTACACAATTTTACGTCTTCACCTGGCCACAATGCGAGTTTTACCGTGCGCGCAGCGTGCGATAAAACTCACATTATGGCCAGGTGTTACGTAAAAAATAATAATTGTGCATTCATAGTAGATATGGAGTTAGCAAGTACTGATTAAGTATATAACGTGGATCAAGACTTGGCGTCCCTTCTGCAACTCAGTTAGTTGTTGTAGGTTGACTAAAATTTATTAAAGCATACATGAAAAGTGCCTGGCCTGCACCGGACGCAGGTGACACGCAATTGAGGGCGTTCTCAATGACACTGGTCTCTGTCACATGGCCACATGACTTGTTATCATTTTCATATCTAGGTGAGCACGCACATTATTCACTAGGCCCTTGTGAGCGTAATTGATGCTGTTCTAGATCGAAATAGTGCAATTAAACACTATACGCCAGTTATAAAATCCATTTTGTTGGTTGTATAGAAGTCCTTCTGTACGATATGCTTGCTTGCGTATGTATATGAATATTTACATTATGATTTGTTTCCCTCATTCTGTTCAAACACGTGCTGAGATATAATTTCCGCTGATATGTTGAATAACATTTCTTAATTAATGAGCAAATTGCGTGTTTTGAGTATATATTTATCAAGTGTCATCTCACTACTGGGAAAGCACCAATTAAGACGGCCACGAATTTGTATTTTTGGTTTAAAATGGAGTATTTAAGTAAGTAGATAATTGGGATTCTCGCTTCTGAAACACGTTATCAAAGTAAGCAAGTATTATCATTCTCCCGAAAAAACGTTTCAACGTACCATCGTCTAAGTAGGTGCCGGTATTTTTTGTAGGAAGTAACATCCTTGTAGCGATTATTTATTAAATATACTTGTAACCAAAATAGACCACTTTCCTCTGTAGTACATATTAACGGGAACGGTTACTCATATGTAAAATGAAATAACTAAACCATAGTTCTTTTTTGTAATTGGTTAAAACAATAAAAAATAAAAATAATATAAGTACATATTGAGCAAGTCACTTAGGTAATGATATCACCAAATTCGTTTATAGGATGTAAGGGGAGGAAAGGTATCTAGCGAAGTAAGGGGAAGGGGCTACGAGAGGCGCAGCGGGAGCAGCGACGTATGGGGCAGAGACGTAGGGGGCAGCGGCGACCACGGGAGCGGGGGCTACCACGGGAGCCGCCACGGCGTGGTTGACGGTATGGGCGGAGTACGAGCTGGCGTAGGGTGCCACTGCGTACGCCGCGGGGGCCACGAGCGCGGCAGGGGCCGCGGCCAGGGGAAGCACGCCAGCGTTGGTGCTGGCAAGTGCGAGGGCGAAGACAACCTGCAAAATTAGGAATAAAATTTATTTACTAGGTACTCAAATTTACTATAAAATATCATTCTTCCCAGTAAGTACCAGCTATGTGTCGTACGCACAGGAGTAGGGAAAGGGCTATTCAGCAGTAAGCATCTTTCGGTTGATAAAATGATGATAATGATCGGGATACGCTTCGAACGTGATCCTAGAATTAGTAGGTCAAGTTCTATCAAGTTTGGCGTTTATGTCACAAAAATAATAACTTACAACGAATTTGGCGATCATTTTGCTTGGATTGTGTGACTGCTCACAAGTTTGGACGTTAGCGGAGGAGTCGGCGGACTGTGTCGTCTCCAGGGCATCGTCACGTTTTATACGAAATGTGATATAGTTGAGCAACAATACGAGCAGCGCATGCGCGTCTTAATAATGCACAGGACATCGCTGGCTAACCGCCACATCGCCTGACCCAGACTTCTATGACGGCTGATGCATTCTAATTTCGACTTTGTGCACACCAATTTCACTGCACGTTATGTAACTGGCGAATCTAAAAAATACTAGGAAAACTTGTTGTGTCAGTTTATGTTATGGTGTATATAAAAACTAGGTACTTAAGCAAGTTTGTACCAAATAAAACAGCAAGACCAAAACTTAGTTTAGAGCGGATGGTATTTGAGGATTTTGTTTTTAAACCTGTTTATGCCCGTTAACTCATTGGTTTTCTATGGATTACGAATAGTTTTACGAGTTTTGACCTTACTCATAGCTGAACATAATCAACCTGTAAGTGTCCCTCTGCTGGACACACGCTTCCTTCGATTAAGTACTAGCGACCCGCCTCGCCTCGCTTCAGTTTGTGAGTTTTCTTAACACCCGTACATAAAACAGAATTTATTATACACTAGCGACCCGCCCTCGCTTCGCTTCGGTTTATATGAGTTTTCTGTAACACCAGAACATAAAATAAAAAAATATTATACATATAAACCTTTCTTTTGAATCCCTCTATCTATTAAAAAAAACCGCATCAAAATCCGTTAGACAAATAGGGACAGACAGCGGAAAGCGACTTTGTTTTATACTATGTAGTGATAAAAAGCTTCCTCTTGAATCACACTATCTATTAAACAAAACCGCAACCGTTGCGTAGTTTTAAAGATCTAAGCATACAGCATAGGGACAGACAGACAGCGGGAAGCCTCTGTCCTAAATCGGGATCGAGCTTTTATAGGTCGACGTTAGAATAATATATGTTTACATTTCGTTACCTTTTCCGATTGAAATTAGACTTTGACGTCGACCGTTCATTAGTCACATCATTTAATTTCTTGTTGTTACGAGTAGGTAAATTATCCTCGCGAGGTTTTCCTTCCTAATAACTGATGGATGGTTAATTTTCAACTGAAGTTGACTTAAAAGTGTATGATTTTGTCTACCTGCAGCGTTTTTGAGTGTCTGTTTTTTCGAACATTCTCGTTATAGTTGAATTGAAAATAGCTGTACATTTAAATACCTTTTCACAGTAAAGCCGCGTTTTCACTTGGTGTTCTGAACAGTTCTGAGCGAGCAATCGTTCGTTCGTGCGTAAATGAAAACACTTGAGCGAGCGAACGTGCTTGTTCAGCGATGATCGGCTGGACGCGACGGACGATTGCTCGCTCACTCATTCATTCAGTGAAAACGACGTCTGTGGCGAGCGAGCTGCTGCTCTGAGCATTCGCTCGGCGTTGTACGTGCTCGGTGGGTGTCTGATCTTTGTTTTAAATTCACGATGATCGTGTACGGAGGACTAGTGAAAACGGAACTTCGCCAACGAACTTCGTTCGTTCGTTCGGTACAATATTGTTCTAAACAATTGTTCATTTCCTCATTGAATGAAAACAGATATTTTCTACTTTGAGCGAACATCGGCAGAACCGCAATCATTTGCTCTAAACAAATGTTTATTCAGAACACTAAGTGAAAACGCGGCTTTAGGTATTAAACTAAGAGTGAATTGAATTTAGCATATTAATAGCTGCCACAAGGTACTAAAATGTGCTGTAGCAACTTTTGAGTTCAACCGTGCTAAGTTGAATAATCAGGTAGGTAATAAAATAAGTTCTAGTTGTTTTTATTAAAGGACCGTTTCTTATTTAAGCTAGAGGCAAATTACACATAATAGAGGCAAACAAATCTCGTAAAAGTGAGAACATTTACTGCGTTTTTTTGTTGCAAAAGTTTTCGCATCGAATTTCTCAATGTGCTCCATTTATCCGCGCGCGCACGTGAATCCCAATTGGCCAGCCGCAATACGTCAAATAATGTTTATTTACAAGCACGCTATTTGAATTACAATAAACAACGTATATAAGGAACGACTTTTTCTTTGCAATCACACATCACATCTTCTTTTCACCAAGGAAGGTCCTCTACAAACAAGCAAAATGTTCTCTTTCAAATCTGTAAGTAGATTGGTAACTAATTAACTTTAAAAAAAAAACTACTTTTTAATTGGTTTGGGAACTACTGTCAATTTAAAAAGAAGATTATTAGATTTTTAAATAACTTCTTCAGTTTTGGAATCTCAGAAAATTTATAAAATGACAAATCTCGTGACATCTTGTACAAGCATTTGTTTTATTTCTAGATCGTACTGATTGCCGTGGCGTTCGCCTTTGGGGCTGAATGCAGCGCGGTGGCGGTGCCTGCCGCGGTGGCAGCACCGCTGGTTGCGCCAGCGCACGTCGGCTACGCGCACGCGGTGCCACAGAACATTCCACCTTACGCGTCCCAAATTAGCGTGGTCAATAGAGCAGTAAACCCCTTGATTGGCAGCCCGTTTGCGGCTCCCTACATCGCCGGTCCCGCACCGTACGCTGCCCCTTACGCTGCCCCTTACGCCGCTTTGCCCGCCGCTTACGCCGCCGCTCCTTACGCTGCCCCAGCGGCCTACGCAGCTCCAGCGGCTTATGCAGCCCCAGCGGCCTACGCTGCCCCTGCGGCTTTCGCTGCCCCTTACGCTGCTCCCGCGGCCTACGCTGCTGCGCCCTTCCCCTATGCCCCCGCGGCACCCATAGTCCGAGCCCCCTTCGGAGTTGCCCCGGCGTTTGTACGATAGGTTTAAGAAAACATGACTGACCTTCCTTCCTAAAACTAATGTAAATTGTAAATTTGGTATGAGTGTAAATAAAAAAATGTACCTATTTTACATGTTGTGTTTTTGTGGTATGCAGTAATGATTTTCTGAAACATCTAACTCCTATTTTATGTAGATGTTTTATTTTAAAAATGTATAGATACAGTAAAAGAAATTGATTCCTAGACAATTTTGGACTATGTCATAGTGACGTAATCAATCAAGACGATAGACTTCTTATGATTTTATTTACAGTCACCGTCACTGTCACTTTGACATAGTTCAAAATGGTCTAAGAGTCAATTCCTTGACTACATATTAATATTCATATTTATACATTAATTCATACACCAAAGATATTTTTTACGTTACCTAACTAAAAACCATTATTAATTTCTGGTAGCACTGACTTTAAAAACTTTAGTTTCTTAACTGCATGCATCCTAGTACGAAATCTTAAATGCGTCAACCTAAATAGCTTAAGGATAGGTATGTAAGTTATATCTTGAACTTGGCTGGACACGCTGCCGCGTGTCTAGATCCGAGATAATTCTCAGTTTTATTTGAAACTATAGGTATGTGTGTGTAGGGTAACATATAATTTGTAAAAAATATTACTATATTTTTTTCAACATCATATGCGTCTTTATATATGTATATTATTATTAAATCAAAACACTATTTTTTTGGTATTTAGTTATAAATTTAGGCCTTACCACGCGTGCATGTACGCCTATAAGTCGAGAACTTATAGGTGCATTAAAAGTGCCAAAATGTCGATGATAAATTTTGCCTACTAGTACCTAATTAGTAGGCTTTTTTTACGTATTTTACTTACCTAGGTAACGTTATTTTTATTAGGTCACCATTTTACACGTTAGACCCACTTTTAATAACAGTTCCGTAAATCTTGATTTGTTATAAATAATCTTGTTTCAAACCAGAATCCATTTAGAGCTTTTTAATTTCTGGACCTTTAAGTGTTTTCAGAGAAAAGTACAATATTTAAAGGCCCGATCAGTGGCAGCGAGATATCATTTCAAGGTAGGTATCACTTTAAAAAGTACTTTAAAAAGAATATGCACCTGGTTATCCTTTTTGGGGTATTTTAGGAACACGAAGTTAGTAAACATAACTATTTTTTTATTTTTAAAAGATTTAACTAAAAGTACATCTTGAACTGATTGATTACTAAACTAACTACGAGTACCTACTAGTATAAAAAAGTTCGTTTGTTTCTTTTGTTGATTCATAAAGTAATATCTAATGATTAAGTAGCAATAATATCTTGCCTTCAGTACAAATCCAACTAGCAAATTTTAAGTATTCACAAGTTTTTACTAAACAAAACAACGAAACAAAAATTATAACAAATAAATAAATATCAGGTGACCATCTCACACCTATTGACCTAAGACCAATCTTAACTGCTTGTCTCATGGGTACTAAACAACGATGTAAATACTTATGTAGAGAAACAAATACTTAAATAGATACACCACCATACAATAGACTCAGAAACAAATACTCGTGCTCATGACACAAATATTTGCCCATATCGGAAATCGAACCCTGTAACGCTAACTGCGTAGGCAGGTTAACTACCAACTAGGCTAACGCGTCATCAAATTATTGGATACATTATACGATGGCTCGTGAGATGATCTATTAGTGATGTAGAATGATTTCTAGGATTAGAAAAAAAACAAAACAAATTGATTTCAAAATTATATTTCTTATTCAAAAGAACAGCCTTATATCGTGTATAAAAATGACTATTAACTTAACTACACTAAAACTACAATTCATTTACAAACAAGGGCCGGACTAGATTCATTTCCACGCGACTTTATTGAATACAGGAGCTGGGGCCAGAGGCGCTGGGGCAAGGAATCTGTTGTATAAGTGTAAGTGAGGTACGTTGTAAGGAACAGCTCTTGCTAAGCCGATAGGTGAAGGTGCTGGTAGAAAGGCTGGTGCTGGCGCAGGTGCGAAGACTGGAGCTGGTGCCAAGGCAGGAGCAGGCGCGAAGGCAGGTACTGGGGCGAAGGCCGGTGCAGGGGCGAAGGCTGGTGCTGGGCCAAATGATGGAGCTGGGGCGAACGCAGGAGCCGGCACCGCATGAGCAAACGGAGCTGGAGCAAGGGCTGGTCTCACGATAGGTGCAAAAGGAGCAGCTGGTAACGCCGGAAAAGCTCTTGTAAACACAGGTGCAGACGGCAACGCTGCTACTGCAGGAGCAAACCTCGGCACGGCAGGAGCAAATAGCGGAGCTGGCGCAGGGAATACAGGTGCTGGTAACACAGGCGCTGGTAATGCTGGCGCTGGGGCGACAGCTATGTGAGGAGCCGGCGCCACGGCGTGAATGGATCTAATCCCATGCGGGAAGTTATAAAACGGAGCATATCGTACCACGGGAAAAGATCTGACTGCAGGTACAATGTGTCCTATGCCACTAGCGTTGCAGCTAGCAATTATGGCGATGGAAGAGATGATCTGCAACAAAAGTAAATATGCGTTAGGTTCGTTTTTTTATGAGCTTTTAATGTAAAGCGAACTATTACTGTACTTACAAATCTAAGAGCCGACATTTTGATATTTGGCACGACTTGATGAGCCGAGCAACAGCCTAGTTGTGTATTGATGAATGTGTCACTTGTCATTATATAGTTCATACTGTTGCAAGTATTACGTCTTTGTTAGTCGTGATGGGTTTCACTTTCCTTCGGCAGGACATGCGCATGCCCAATTAGTTGCCTACATGGGCGCCATCGGTGCCGTATGTGTCATGCTTGCCCATTGACAGGGTAGTTATATAACTTTAAAGAGGTTTTAGGGACTGTGTGGTAACCACACATTGTTGGTGTTACAAAATGTTTACACCGCTTTTAACTAACCCCCTTACTTATAAGCGTGGAATAAGCTTGTAATAATTTATGCCATGCTTTGTCCTTATCTGTAATTGTGGCATTTGCATCTAACAGAAAGTGACAAAGCTTGGCATAAACTATTTCAAGCTTATTCCATGTTTATAAGTAAGAGGTTATGTGTATTCCCCGCTTCTTAATAGCTTTCGGCTGGCTATCGCTATCACGCTTGCACTCGCAACTGACAGTATATTTGTCACTCGTGTGTCATAGGAAAACGAAGACTGCTGATAGCTATTAGGAAAATCACTCTTGAATTTTTGATATGAAGATGGTTATTCATATATGTAAGTAGGTACCTAAGTAGATGATAACAGATGAGATGAGCTAAATATTTAGTTGAATCCAAAAGGTAGTTCAACAGTCGTTTACAGTCCATTAAAATACAATACCCTTCAAGTTTTGATGAAATAAATTACTTAACTCGGTAAACAGAAAGCTAACATACAAAAAATGGAAAACAGGTCATGTGCGAGTCAGACTCGCGCAAAGAGGGTTCCGTGTCGGCATAATTTTAAATTCATTACATGTCCTTTTAAGTAAGACATTTTTCAGAATGTTAAAGGGTACTTGTTATTTTTGGCTCTATTTTTTTGAAAATAACATTTTTCTAGTTTAATATTGAATAAACCGTCCCCCAAACCTAGAAATGACCTATCCAATGATACCTTATTTTGATGTTAAAATGTAAAAAAAAAAACATTTTCTTTAAATGTTTGGAATTCGTTTTTTTTTACTTTTATTTTGCTGTTTTATATATATATATTATGTGAAATTACATATTCGTAGTATCAAGAGTGAAGGCGAAACTGTAAGAATTCCGGTTTGACTTCGGAACCTTAAAAAGGTCAGGAAAAAACAAAAGCAGATTGTTGAAAACTATAGCACATATGAGTATAAACTTTTTTTTTTATTGCCCTTTCTTGGTTGGTTGCTATGCCCTTGCAGGGCGTCACATGAATAGGTACCTTTTTATTATTCCATCTTCAAATACACTTGTAATGTGACATGCAATAAACCATTTGAATCTGAATTTGTGTCCGATTTAAAACTATATTTCTATGTATTAAAGAGATCACAAGATATGTTTGAAATTGTACACATATCGATCGATTCATTAAGCGCTACTAGTCGAGTAAATATCGATACAATGGTAATCGATTAATTTGTCGATTTCTACTCAATCACATTGCAGGATTTAAATAGAGTATAGTGCCTGACTTGAATAGGAACTAACTTAAATACAGTTCGCTTCATTTAAACACGGAATAAAGTAGGTACTAGGTAGGAAACGATCAGAAAAAGTTTATACACGCCATTTAACAACGTTCTTTTAAAAATAAGATCATCCAAATAAACAGGGCCTTTGATAAAAAGTAGTAAGTATTTAAAAGTTTCATAAAAAAACAAATTAATTATTTAATTTTCATCATTAAAAAATATATCAAGTATAGGTACTTAGTCAAATTCAAACATTTGGACGTAATGTTTTACTGACATTGTAATGCGAAATGGTAAGTAAAATAGGTCGACTAGAAATAGAACATACTTGTACATTACAGTTTCTGTAAGTACATGTTTCAAAATACTGTGTAACGAAAAAAAAACACTGTAAATATAAAACCATGGATATAATTTAACATAATGAAAATGAAATGAAATTGTGATGCATGCACTTGTGAGAATAAAGGCTTTATTATTATTATTATTATTATTATAATTTAACATTGGAAACTCTTCGTTTTTTAAACAAGAGTGGTTTTATACAGAACGGTAGCTTTAGTTTAATCATATTTTTTATCTATGATGTTGCACCCTCGTAGTAAACACCTTACTGTTATAGGTGCCTATTTCGTTAGTTGGCGTCAGGAATTGATTACACAGAAATGGGCACACAAGTCTTGACCCATATACTCTGTAAATATTGAACAATAGGCATCGTAAAATGAGTCCACGGGCAAATCACGCCCTCAATATACAGCTTAATACGCAGAATATCCATAATCGTGTTTCAATTGAATCCTAATGAGGTACTGGATAAAACTGTATTTTGCGACACTACAATTTTTCACAAGGTATTTTGGAAGAACCGTTTCCCACTGAGATAAAGTTTAAGTCTCATTGTTGGAAGTGCCATGTTGTCTTGTCGCATTATCTACTTGGTATTCAAACGTGGTTGAGAGCTAAGCGCGTGGACCAGAGAAATGGATCACTGTTGCGTCCCACTGCACTACATTCTTGGGTACTGTTTTATTATTATGAAGAGAATTGTGAAGCTAAAAATTTACATACAAAATGCGATAACGTTACTCTCCGTTTAAACTTAGTCCGAGTTTTTCGTCTGGACGCAGCTAATATTAAGCGGCTAGTTTAAGTCGTGCCGTCGTCAGAGCGTACAAAACACATTTCGGCGTGCTTTGTCAATTAGGATGTTTTGTTTTTTTTTATTGGCTTGATACCACATAGAAGTTTTATTTGATAGAACTCGACTCACTTCTCACCTCACGCGGGTTTTGGTTTTTGGGTTTTGTGAACGACGCAGTTTTTAAGTTTTGTTTTACGGTCATGACAACTTCTTTGGTCATACGCGACTCCAGCAAGTACCTACCATAGCTTTGAATTGTAAATATATAAATAGGTCAGCCAGGTTCCAATTGTTTTCACTGCTCAGGTACGGCTTCGATATGTAACAAGGTCTCCTTTATTCGCACATACCCACTTAATTTCGTCAAGGACTACCCGACTTCCTTGAAACTTTGTCAAACGTAAGTTAAATACGCACGAGCCTAACAAAGGAAATTTCCATTAAATGCATACGTAACCACCATGTTTGTGTAGATCATTGTTTACAGCCAAGGTCCATGTTTATTTTGGTTGCAAACTATTCAAAGTAATATGAATGTAAGAACTATGCTAGTTATATCACCGTCTGCTGCGAAGGGATGCCTACACAACGGCTATACTTGACATCTTTATTTAACGTTGCGAGTTCCATAAAAAGGAACTTAAATAAATAAATAAAACTCAATTGCCGTATAAAATTATCATTTATAATATTTTGTATGTAGAAATCATAGTCAGTCTTTAAAGGGCAACGAAAGGAGCAGAAGGAGCGTAATACGGTGATGCAAAGTATGGTGCAGCGTATCGGGCATATGCGGGCAAGACTGGAGCCGGGGCGGCCACGTAGGGGGCAGCCGGGGCAGCTACGTATGGGGCAGCCGGGGCAGCTACGTATGGGGCAGCCGGAGCTACGATCTTAGCTGCTGGGGCAAAATAGGGGGCAGGAGCGGCAACCACCGGTGCCGCAGGCGCTACGATCCTGGCTGCCGGAGCGATGTATGGCGCCGGGGCAGCGACGATTGGGGCGGCTGCCGCGACGAGTCCGTTGTAGTTCCTCGCTACGTACTGCGAGCTGGTCGCAGTAACGAAGGGGGCAGGAGCCACGACGGGTGCAGGAGCAACTAGACGCGCTGGGCTTGCCAGCAAGGGCGCCGGGGCTACAAATGCCGCCGGAGCTATGCTAGGTTTGGCAGCTGCAACAGCGACCATAGCGAAAAACACCTGTAATTAAGTAAAGAGAAACACCATTTTAATAATTGGCACTAACCTTCAAAACATTAACATACAATTAAAGTAATATTAATTACTATTCATTACTATTTTTCTTACTTACAATTTTGTACATTTTTCTTGGTATGTATTTCTGTTGCGGGCAGAAGATGCGAATGTGATGTGTCCGAGTTGGTGACAATAGCTTTTATACGGTAGCCTGCAGCAAGATTCACCTTGCGGGCCGTTTCGTCACGGCATTGCAGCTTGTTAGACTCCGGGCACGCATCGGGGACACGCGCCGTTACGACACAAAGCTGGACAACCTACAAAAAATAGACCGTAAGTCATTGTTAACTTCATCATCATGATACACTTCTGATGCACGCTTTGATTTGATTGTCCTGTAGATTATTTTGCATATCTGCGCGTAGTTGCTTGCAATTCTAATTCGTTTTCACTGCACTAATATGGCCAGAAAGACGCACTTGGCAGTGAATACAAATTTTGTTTCATTACTATCATCAGACTGCGATTATTTTAATTTGTGAACATATCACTGTTAACTACAGCGACCTCTTAAAATAATAGGGTATATATTTTACACAATTTCATCTAGTCCCAAACTAAGCAGCTTGTACCGTGGTACTAAAGATAAAAGATGTTTATTGAGTATGTATGGTCGAGTTCATATATATGTATACACTTTAGTACCTTGTCACTTTAATCGCTGTGACACTTCATATACGGCAGTTTAAACGTGACATTAAATAGACAAGGTACTAAAGCGTACACATATTTCATGAACTCGACTGTACCTCCACGCCTAAAATTTTCCAGCGCTTCCCATGACTCAGGAACAAATACTCGCGCTCATCACAAAAATATTTTCCCATACCGGAAATCGATCCCGAGTCAACAAGGCACTCATTTGTGACAATTTCGTTGGGGATCTGAAATTTTCCTTTTCAGGAGAAAAACATACTTATTTGGTAAACATACCAGAGGGACCAGATAAGATGCACTCCGCTAGCTAACGTTTCTCTTCGTTTAGGCGGACTTGCGCGGACCAGAGTTAGCCCTTAACCCAGAGTTAAGCGTCTGTTTTTGTACGTGGTTTGCCGCCTAACCTCGGGTTAAGACGCTAACTCTGGTCCACGCAAGTGTTTAGACCAATAATCGTTTCACTGGTAGATGACGTGATACGAAAAGTCACGTGACGCGATTGGTTTACAAACTAAACGAATAGAAATGATAATTAGCGTAATGCATCTTGTCTGGGCCCACTGGTAATAATAATATTAGTATCTGTAATGTATCTGGTTCTTGATTAGTAGCAAAAAAGACTTGATTATACATTGAAAAGCGTATAACTTTTTATTGTTCTGATTGTAAACCAATTTTAACAAAGAACAGGGGGGTTATTACGACGTGGATTTGCAGTTCATTTTACGGTGAGCGTAAAGGACAGCGCTATAGCACTTGTATAGCTCTGTCCTTTTCTCTCAGCGTAAACTGAACTGCAAAGTTATGTCATAATAACCACCCAGGCTTAAAAAATTATTGTCCTGTTTTCGCAATGTACCGTCAAACAATTTGATTCGAACTATGTCAAGGTGACCTAATCAATGAAATCCTACTCCAAAAAACTTTTTAGGGTTTGTCTTTATGCGTCACTTAGAGGTACGAGTATATCATATGGTGTCCTGCCTTTTCGCCGAACTTTTTTGTCCGAATTTCACTTGCCAACAAATTGTTCGCCGATCATCGCCGACTTTGACAATTAACTATTTCCAAATTTTTTGTATGACAACTTTTCAATTGACCGAATTATTTAAAGTCGATTATTACAATGACTTAAAACTTTTGGGATATCTATTAGATATTTGCCAAATCTTTCGCTAGGCCAAAAAAACTACACGAATTATGTTTCGCCAGTGCAACAGTTCCCTTTGTTATGTGTATAGTAACTGAAATCTTACATGTGACAGGGTTCAATTAGGTGCGACTACGAGCGAAGCGATGAGGAGTGTGTTAGGCTAACATTCACCAAACAGCGCACGAAGCCGGGCGAGCGAAGCGGGGCCCATATTGGCTCATATAAAATTGGTATTTATTTCGAATTTCTATACAAATAACGATTTGTGACAATACTCATCATTACCTACTTCGAAAACTTTTCGAAGAAAGAAGAGAAAACCATATTATATCCTTAGTGGCCTAAACTTTTTTTGTTCTTTATTTAATTTTGAACTTTTTAGAGTTCCGTACCTAAAAGGGTGCCAACGGGACCCTAAGCTACTTACTAAGCCTCCGCTGTCCTGTCTGTCTGTCGTAATCTTGTAAATCGTAATAGCGTTTGAATGAAACACAATAATGTATATTTCGTTTCACACTTCTTTACCAAGTAAGTAGGTATACGATCACTAACAACTAGCAATCAGCACCTTCCAAATGTTTCAATAACATGTTGGTTATATAGGCGTCCCAAGATTCCAATTACAAAGTTGATTTTGTAGTGATTCGCCTAAATTTGTACGTAGTGTACTGTATAATCTTCAGATTAACGTGACTAGTTAGGCTGGTAGTTTCAATGTAAAGGATTATTTTTCTGTTTTTTTAAATAGGTATCATTATGTATTTAAGAGCCATAGTTGGTACGGGATATCACAACTGTTGACCTAGTAGGTAGTCCGTAGTATTTATTTTTATTTACTATTTATGGTATTCGAGGTGCTCAAAACCATATCGTCTTTGATCTGTAATCGTATTGTCAACGTTTTGATAGCTCTTATTTACTTGACAGTAATGGCGGCTGACGACGTCAAAACCGTAAAAGGTCAAATTCGATATGCTTTTTACCGACGGGAATGGAGGCCCGGTCCTTATATACCTACGTGTGGCATGCCCAATTATATTTCCCGGGAATCCCAGTTTTTTTTTCACAAACCAATAGCTGGTAGATGACATGGTACGAAGAGTCACGTGATCTATCAGGAAAACGAAACGAATAGAAACGCTAATTAGCGTAATGTATCTTGGCCGTACAGTAAAGGAATGTTTAACTCTGAAGACTGCAAGTAAGTAAATAAAATAAGCATTAAAAAAACATAAATTAAATTTATTACAAGATTCATCATTCACGAACATATTTACAAAGTGTTTATATAACAAGTGTGACTTTAAAGTAACATTTTTTAATCATTTTACAGTCTTGGCGGTTTAGTGATGGTTCTCATGAAGGGACTAAAGGTGGTGGGTTCTGTATCTCTCGCCTTGTTGGATTTCCTCAAAGCATTTTTGGGGTACTGTGGTTTTGTGTAACGCGCTGGTTTTCTGTACATTACTATCCGGACAGGCCTTCCACGTACTCTCAGTGGCGCAAGCACGGGCCTGATTATGATTTTAGCTCGTGCAGGCACAAATGTATGAACGTACTTTATTTGTTGAAACGGGAGCTGGTTCAGAGGCGGAGGTGCAATATAAGTTAAAGGAACCGGCTCAACTTCCACTGTCGTCTTCAGCTTCTGCGGCCTCTCCGGCTCTAGGGGCAACTGCTGTGGAGGCGCAAAGTATTCACTAAAACCCACATTCTGATTCGACGGCAAGGCTTGTACGAAGTTGTTATCAGAATTTGATGGTAAGGGCGTCGTGGCTTCGGGTTCTGTTATGGTCGATTTAGTGTTTACTTTCTTGGTGGTTGTCGTTGGTTCCGTTCTAGAATCTTCGTCGGGTACAACTATTGGTGGAGATGACGGTATAAAATTTATGGCAGGTGGTGGACCGAATGGATAAGGCGGGGGGCCAAATGGATAAGGTGGAAGGAGAATGGTGGCTACAGGTGCAGCTTGGGCGGTAGCAACAGCGATAGCCACGTTAGGTTGTACTGGAATACGTTGCGTAGGAACTGGAATCGCCTTAGTGACTGGCTCCACGATCACTGGAGGAGCAGGAGCCACCGGGAACACTGGTTGTACTGCCGGCGCCGCAACCAACCGGTTAAAGGTTCTTTCGAAGTATTGAGAGCTTGCCGCAGTTACAACAGGCGCCAGGGCGGGTCCTGCTACCACTCCAGAACTCTGAGCGCATCTGCATACTGTTAAAAGTAATACCTGAAACAATCCCGTAGTTAATTTACGTGTCGAAGTAACAATAAAAATCCTTCAAAATCTTGGGAAATTACCGTTATGAGCATTATTGTAGTAGTCCCTTCTGACACCGCTTTTGATATAATAATGGGGCGTTAGAAAATAGAGCCTACGCTTTTATATAGGTGTAACAAATTTTGCATGGCGGTGAGGCAACGTGGCGGGTGCTGCGGAATACCTAATGGTTCAATGGGTAAGGACACGGTCCTCAATGGCTACGAAAATCGTATTGAAAATACGGCTAAGGAATAGTAATACACTTCGCTGGGCATTGGGAAAGTACTTCCTAGGTTCCATATATTGCGTTTTGTTACATCATTACAACATAACAAGAAAAAGCTATCGATTTTTGTACTAAAGTTAACGTCCTTCGAATTATATACCAAAAGACTAAAATACCTAAAATGAGAGTACACTCATATTTTTTATTTGTTGTACGTGAGAGAGTAGGTAAATATAGATTTGCAGCACTAAGGTGAGAGTTGTTTTAATCCTGAAAACTATATTGAATTAATAACCTGGAATACAAAAAAGGAACTGTACCGTGACAGTAACTTGAAAAATTCTGCTGAGTGCGTTTAAAAGGATAATAAAAAAAAAACAAGTAGATATAATTGTTTGCTTTTTTGGTCACATCGGCGAATCTATTTATTTAATGTTACAAGCACTGAGGGTAGAGCTAGAACCGTTAGGACTGAGTTGGGAATATGACGAATCGGGAACAAATACACGTTACGTGGCAGGGAAGTATCCTATTTAAAAAAAAAACCCTTTGTTGGCGTGACTAATATTTTAGAGTCTTTGAGCTAAGCTGCGGACGGACGGACATGGCGAAACTACAAGGTATTACTTTGACTACGGAACCCTAAAAACGTTGTAATTGTGGACCTTACTTACTGCCAGTGCTGTAAACTCTAAGCGGCCTAACTGATCTTCATCAGAGCGAGTTAACAACCCCAGTTTTAAACTAGGTCTCTCTGTTTGGTAGCTCCGATGGCATAGACACAGCATGTCAGATACACAAAATAGCTTTATAAAACACCATAGTCTGCGTCGGTTGTTAAAATCAAACACTGTAATTTTAATATAAAAATATCCTAAGCAAATAATAATATCATAAACTTTTCATTAAATACTCTACAATCTCCTCGTAAACATGAACAAATAAACTCCTTACTTAAATTGATAGCAACTCCTTACTTAAATAGTTTATTTGATACAATACACGTAGTCTGTTTGATCGCCTGGGGCTTTATCATTACACTTGGTTTCTACATATAACGTAATCATAATGTTGGCGTTGTACCCAGTAAGAACTATCATAACGTGCACAATATGAATTGGATATGCAAGCAATGTAGACTAAACCAAAGTGGAATAAAGGGCCTGAGCTCCTAGATACGAGTATGTTCAGTGGCTCTTTATTGCTAAAAGATCGTTGACTGACTTTGCAATACGAACGATGCAGGCGCCTATACAAGTTACGTCGTTTTTACTTTTAGTCCGATTTTCTCCTGTTGTATTAAAAACGTTTCATTTGGGGCCAATTGTATGGTCAGTAGTTAACTGAACATACTTAATAGGTAAAATTCAAAAATAGAATTCAAGGAATCGAAAACGTGACGCATTTGGTTCAGATTTAACATTTGGTATTTTTTTCAAATCTGTTACATTTTCTATTCGGTTATTGAATTTTAACCATTTTAGTTGAGTTAATTTCCAACTTTAACTCGCGCTTACAACTTATTTTTATAATAACCTGTTAGTTAAGTGCTAAACCCGTAAAAAAATTATCAGAATGTAACTGAACTACTAAATGGTTAAAATTCGAAAATGAAACGCATTTGGTTCAGATTAAACAGTTAGCAAATTCGATTCGATTCTATTCGATCGAGTCTATTCGATAATTGAATTTTAACCAACTCGACTCAACTCACTCAACTCAACTTATCATCAAACCACTCGCCTAACTCTCGCTTTCAACTTATTTTTATAATAACTTCTTAGTGAATGACTAAACCCGTAAAATACACAAATACCCAAAGAGCGAGAAACCTTCGATGAAATTCTCTACCTTTGTGCAAATTGACTTAACATGCGTTGTATAAATTTCAGTTTTTTTACCCCCAAAGAATGCGGAAAAGCGCTAGGCTATGATTTATTTATTTATTTAAAATAATTACACAGCAGAACACAGGATGACCGCACATAGTCTTTTTAACCGCAAAGAACTTCTTTTAAGACTCATCAACGATTGACTTTTACTTTGTCCTTGGTGTCACTTATTTTCTCTCATCATGTTTAAACTGCGGATATATCTGGTAACTTCGGGTTAAGTTTCACATTTGTAAATTAAAAATCGTGTCAAATTTAAACAGTAGTGACCGAATCAATCCTCGGTTTAATCTGTTGTTTCAAATATTGATAACAGGCATTAATAATAATGAGGCCGGGGATTACGTTCGCATCGTTAACAGTCTATTCACTCCTATACAACTTACAACATTCTAAATAAATATACAAACGAAGGAATCGAATTCTCCTCCGGGAAATATTTGCGTTTTCATGTTCATTGAGGCCATGGTCTGTGTGTAAAAACATGCAAATCTGATCAGCTGTTTATGCAAGATTCAGTAGAGTAGGTATTAAGTAACAGGGGTTCTATATTCTACTTGATAAAACCATTGACATGACATGTTATCGTATTGTACTTTACTCGGTCGCCATGACTGCTGGGGGGTTATTATGACATAGCAATTCAGTTCAGTTTACGCTGAGAGAAAAGGACAGAGCTATATGAGCTATATAACTGCTATATCTCTCTCCTTTACGCTCGCCGTAAAATGAGCTGCATAGCTATGTCATAATAACCCCCCTGGTCTATTCTTCTTGGTAAAACTGTGTTGCTGTAGACATACGTATCGTCAACGTTACGATAGTTATTTACTTGATAGTAATGGCGGTCAAGTTAAATGGAATAAAATAAACGCCCTTAAAGTTTCAATTAAATACCTACCGCCTTAAAAAAATCAAGCTCGTCTCTTTAAGGGCCTTAAAGTGGTAAAATTCTGGAAATAAACTAATCCATCGAGATCATTGAGAAGTGTGATTTGTTGATTTAATTATTTGTTAAAAATAAATAATTAAATCAACGGGACCTCAACAAAGTACATTGTTCACTTTGAGTTTATTAATTAAAGTTAACTTAGATTAACATACCCCTATACAGGTGAACACATCTTTACGAAAAACATTATTCCTTAAGGACAGCACACAACCAGATTTAAGATTATAATAAACATATAAAACCGTTATAATAATACGATATTAATTCATTTACAAAACAATTCTGTTAATTAAATTTAACATTTCATTAATTATTTTTTCCTGAGAACACTTCCCATGATCTTATCCTTTTTATCTTAGCTTAGCTATTTCTGTCCCACTGCTGGGTAAAAAAACCTCCCTCGGCCTCCCTATCCAATGACTCTTGAGTCCAATCTTTACGGCGCAGGCCCAGTTCACCCTGCCATATAACTCTTCCCTCTTCTCTTGTGGCTTAGTTTCCATTAGGTGAAAATTTACTTCCACCCAGATTGATGACAGACGTGTTAAAAGAAAAAACCCCCGACTCAAAATAATCTGCAAAGAAAAACCTCTAAAATGCAAAAAATAATAAGTATTGGCTCAATAAGTTTAATTATAAGTAGGTATTAATATTTTGATTCAAGCGTCGACACGTCGGGGGACCGCTAAGTAAACTAAATAATCCCAGCTACTTAGCGGTCCCCGACGTGACGATGCTTGAATCAAAATATGTCGGGGGTTAATAAAATATATAAGGGAAGCCACATTATTTTGCATTGCCAATGGGACGCTGACTCCGCTGGCTGATGTGATCCCATAAGCACAGTTTGAGCATGATCAAAATATTGTTAAGTTTTGACTGTTCCTACTTGCATATTGCACCTGTATTTATACACTCACAAGTAATATAGCTGTATAGCTACCAAACGCTGACATTGACAGTGCGAGACCGTTGCGTAATTTAAATTAGCATGGAGAAGATGGCCGACTATTCAGAATGACCGATGCACGAGGGACATCCATTGTTATTCCTCAGCGTCGTCAACCTGAAACAAAATATGTTTAAAACGGTTCTAAAAATTGGGGTCAAGTGTAACACTCATTCAGAAACAGTTTGAAGTGACTAGCATTAACATATATAATTTATTTCATGCTGCAGCGTCTACAGTACTAGGCAGATAAGAAGTAAATCCTGACACATTGCAAGACCACGAAGTTTCTCACTATTGACATTGTTGACAGAAGTAAAACAATGCTAAACTTATCTTACTTGTTGTGAGTGAGGGAATAGTATAAACAGCATTGTTTCACTGCCTTCAACATTATCCAAATTCAAAAATTTCATGGTAGTGTATGTGTCAGGATTGACTTTTCACCGGCCCGGGACTGAACTTTAAACACACGTTCGGGAAGCTAAGAAGGGACTTGACAGATGCGCGTGTAGCTAACCCTATGTGCTTCTGTTTACTCCACAAGAGATAAATACTTACCCCCTTACTAATAAACGTTGAGTATCGGTGGTATAGCTATACAATGTTGTGTCCTTATCTGTCAAATTTAAATGTCACAATGACAGATAAGGGCAAAACATTGTATAGCTATACCATCGTTACGCAACGTTTATTGGTAAGGGTTTTACTCTATAACCGAACATTAGTCCTCGCGTGTCATATCCATGGACTTATTTCTCTAATAATAAACGTTGACATTGTGAAACCTATGTCAGAAGGGACTTGACAGATGCGCGTGTAACTAACCCCATGTGCTTCTGTTTACTCCACAAGAGATAAATACTTACTCTATAACCGAACATTGGTCGTGTCATATCCATGGACTTATTTCTCTAATAATAAACGTTGACGTTGTGAAACCTTTGTCAGGTGCTTAAGTTAGGTACTCAAATTTATCTAAGTATAAGAACATATGAGGTTGTTGTTTGTTCATCTTTAGAGATGAAAAATAAAGCCCAATAAAATTGTTAGGATATTCAATCATTTAGAACCTTCATATCACATACTCTTCAACAATAATTAACTGTATAAAAACGTAGGTACTGTCCTTTTAAATTATAAACGTTTTCTACTTGTAACGTTATACAATGTATATAATTCGTTTACTCGCATTTAATACACTTTCGCAGTTCTTATACTAATTGTTTTTTTTATTCCGGGCCTTAGACACCCCTTAGTATCATAACATAAATATGTGGTAGGTTTAGGGTATGTTAGTTCTTCAGCTAGCCCGGTGGGCCAACTGACACAGAAATAGGAGTTCCGCGCATCTCCGTTGACTTTCTGCAAAAGTGTATAAAATGCGAATAAATCGTAAAACTACGTATTAATAATAATTTACACGGGTAATTCTTAGGTAGGTAAATTGTCAAATCGCTGTTCGAGGCACTTTGGGTAAAAAATATTGTATCAGTAGACAATCTAACACAAATTGACCACCCGTCCCAAACTAAACCCTAAGCTTGTACTTGTATATTCTTGTAAGGCGAAACGGTCTATAAATAGGTCATTTTTCAAAATTGCTGAAACTTAACATTACTGTCTGTAGTAAGAGAGGAAAATAGAGAGATCTCTTTCCAGGCGGGTGTTAGGTATGCCTAGTGATGTGCCGTTACCGGTAACTTACTCGAAGCGGGTATTTTACCAGTAACGCTACCAGAAACATTACCAAAAAGCGGTAATATACGGTAACATTCAAATTTCGTAAATATGACCTATGTTTTAAATACATGTTTATACTATTTTAGCACCAGACGGACCCTTTTAAACTAATAATGTTAAGATGGGTTTAGTAGTTTAGTATATTACCAATGTTACTGGTAAAATACTTAATATTTCCGAGTATTTTACCAATGTTACCGGGAATATTACTCCCTCATATTTATACTTCATTAGGGTTTGCAATATTCGTTCAATTTTAGTATTCGAATAATACGAATATTTAGATTTCCAACATTCGAATATTCGAATATTTCGAATAATTCGAATATTTTTGAAAATTAAACAAAATAATGATTCTAAGTTGTGTAATTGTAAAATATGTGATGTTAATTTAAAATGTAATGACCTTACAATTCAAAAAAACATTTATAGTATCTTCTCCAGATACCTAGCATGTAGCCCTAGCTCGCTAAGTAGGTACCCTTTTACCAATTACGGTACGGTATTTAGTTCTTTTTAGGGAGTTTGATTTTGGCAAGGATAAAGCAAAATAGGTAATATATTGTTTGTCTTACATTTGTAGTTATTTTTAATATTTAAATCTATTTCCACGAACTCGTTAATATGGAGGATAATTAATCCTGGCATTTTGTTAATGTTTTGCTAAGGTAAATAATTACAGACAAATTTGTGCACTATTCGAAATATTCGTTTTATTCGAATAATGAATATTGTCGAATTCGAATAACATTTATGGCGAATAATTCGAATAATCGAATATTCGAATATTCGAATTCCAAACCCTAACTTCATACATATCTATCACGTGAAAACCGGATACTTACGAATAAAATAAAAGAACAATCAAGTTGTAAAATTATACACAGCGTTACAATAATTACACTTGAAACTAGATGAAAAACAAACATGGGGTTCACTTAGTATGGAAAAAGTAACTTTGCATGATTACACAAAAAGTTGACGGGAAAAAAATGGCAAGTAGCTTTAAAAACATTCTAAGTTCATAATAATTGTATACATGTAAGAAACCACTGAAAAAATATTGAAATACTACATCAAATTAATGAGTTTTTGTAACATGGACACAAGGAAAAATTACAAAAAATCCGACTAAAATGATCAATATCTCCGAAAGTACTAAAAATCGCTGAACATACATGGGGGTGTTTTTGGTAGCCCTGGGTGTGAGCTATTATTTTTTTTCATTTGGACCACTAGTGATCCGACACCATGGATTTAATAAATGAATAAAGAAAGGAAACAGAAATACACGATCTCTATGTCCGCTTCTGGTAATATTACCGGTAGCATTGGTAATTTACTGAGTATACTGGTAACGAGTAAGTTACCGCCGGCACATCACTAGGTATGCCTGGAGACCGAAGTCCATTAGGATGAATTTGGAAGTGGTATATATACAATATATCAACTGACTGTAGAAACTTCGCTAGCGCGATGTAGACATTGTAGACCACTTTAGTCTTACGCTGGTGGGGCTATTGGCGATATTGGCGCTGGCGAGTTTGGTGGTACATGTTTTGCCGTTAGATGTCGCTATGTCGCCTGGAGTCGTTTGTGAACTGCCGAAATTTAACTCGTGCCTTACGAGGAGGAAACTCGACCACTATTGTTAAATATGTAGAAAACGTTCAAGACTTAGAAACAAATAATCTTGCTCATCAGATCATCATCAGCTCAGGTAGATCATCACCCATACCTACTAACTTAAGTTCTTCATTAAATATGTAATATTTTTAATAGCTGCATTTTAGATGCGCAAACCGCGTCATGCAAATCAATCACGGTGTTTCGTCGTTAAATCGGGCTTTCATCTATGAGCAGTGTAACTGCTTACAACGACCAACCAGTGAAGGTATCATTCATTACGTATATAAATCATGTGAGGACCAAACTCGGAAGAGGAATTCCAAGGTTTGCTTATTTTTTTTATTTTTCACTATTGTATCATTGCATTTTAACTATGTAACGCAATCCAATTCCTTTTAAAT
The DNA here is from genome assembly GCA_963966035.1 of Acleris laterana. NCBI lineage: Eukaryota > Metazoa > Arthropoda > Insecta > Lepidoptera > Tortricidae > Acleris > Acleris laterana. Next base: position 9,259,990 of record OZ014450.1, on the reverse strand, counting down.
TGCATTTTCCTTGTGTCAAAAAAAATAAGCTGGTTTTTCCTAGCGTCTCGTAAACGGGACAGCTATAATAAATAATAATACAGGGCAACAGTTGATAGCAACAAAAACGTTTATTTTCAATATCACATAAAAGTCATGGTGTGCTTTTGGCTTGGTCTATTCTAAACGGCTACGATAGGGGCTGAGTAGGGGGCTGCTACGTAGGGAGACGAGACGTAAGGAGAGGCGACGTAGGGAGACGCGACGTAGGGAGATGCAACGTAGGGCGCCGCAGCCGCCACGTAGGGCGCGGAGGCCACGTAGGCGGGCGGGGCGGCGACGTACGCGGCCAGCCCGTTGTTGATGCGGTGGTAGTACTGCGAGCTGGTGGCGGTGACCAGCGGCGCGGGCGCGGCCAGCAGCGGCGCCGCCACCACCGAGGGCTTTGCCGCGCACAGGGCGAAAAGCGCGGACAGGGTTACGATCTGTAAAAAACGTCACTGTAACGCTGGTCCTTTGATAATTAGGGAAGGGCTATGTGCCTCTGGTAGCTGATTAAGGAGGTGATAAAAATAAATTAGGTATGTCTAAAAATCACCGCACTGTTACAAATTTGGTACTTACAAGCTTCATCATTTTGTTGTTTTGTTGTGTGTTGTGGTAGGTATCAAAAGCAGATGCAGGAGTGGTACCGCTGCCTCGGCGCGCCGGGCATTTATACGGAGCGGCTCGTGGCGCAAGCGGCCCGCTTCGGCGACGTCTCTGGCATTGGCCGACGCGTGACGAGAATCAAACCGCGTTCTGATCAGCTTCTACTTAACTTTTTTTTTTAATTTAGAATATTTTTTAACTAAACATTTTTTCTGCTTACAAATCAAAAAACCGGTAAAATGCAAGTCGGACTCAGTACCACCTTACTATTGATATCGGGCAAAAGGCACGTTTATGTTAACGAAGTATTTCACCTTATAATGTCATATACCTAATGCTTATAATATACACTCTGCAAAAAAAACTATCTACCTATTACGGTACATGACATACAGCCCGCTGACAGGCAGTCAGACACACAGAAGGATAGCGGAGGCTTAATAATAGGGTCCCTTTAGGTACGGAACTCAAAAACAAATAGACAGTCAAGGGAGGGAGGGAGCTAATTAAACGTTAGGTTAAAAGCACGCATCACTTAAAACTTCCCGTGGTTTTAAAAAAATAACTTCAAGGAAGATTGCTCTGCTGTTGCGACGAAACGAAAGAGATTTATTTTTTAACATCATATACCTACTTATAGTACATTGTCATTTTGATTTCATTTTTAAAGTGTTGTTAAACAAAATTATAATGGTAGGTTATTGGTTCTATTTTAATAACAATCACACGTAGGATTGCGTAATACATTCGCACAAAACGCTATATTTTGCCCGTTGTTTCCCAGTCCCTTTGTTTGAATAGCCAAACGGGTAACAAAGGGTTCGCTAAGCGATTACATGTTCATGTTTATTTGCGGGAGAGGGGGGTATCTATCGGATAATACCTGTCTGCATGCAGATTTGGCTTAGCTGACTGAGGCTTCCATCCATGTTGAAGCAAGTGACTGGATTAAACCGAAATGCGGCATTACGGGTAACACAATTCTACATTATCCCTGATTCGCTTGTTCTCCGGGGCTCTTCTACCCGGTAAAACCATATTTCTTTTGCATTTTTATCGTATTGTCAGTGTTACGATAGCAAAATTCTTATTTAATTGAGACTTATATGGTGGCGGAGTTAACAATAATATTATAACATAACATGTCAAAAGCAATATGGTTTTACCAAGTAGATTATAGCCCCTGTCTTAGTTTCTGCCCAGTATAACACAATGGTTTCAGATGAAAATCTGAAAAGAACCCTTTAAGAAATCACATAACTTAAAAAAAAACCTTCTTCGACTAGGTTACATTTTATTTTAAATAGGACTAAAGTGTTTATACCTTATACCTACTAAAAATCATCGAACACAGCATCAAATTATGTACTTTATACATACCGGGTATCCCAAAAATCAATGCCAAAACTGAGAGAGCTGATAGAGCAGCTAAAAAGATAGGGATTTAAACCTGTATCTGAGCAATTTTCACTAGTTTTGGAGATGTTGATAATTTTAATTTTAATTTTATAATTTTTTTAGTGGTATCTTACATTATTAAAATCTGTACGAATCTTCGTAGTTTTTAAACCCATTTACTGCTTTTTTTTAATTCAACCTTTTAAGTAATGCCAATGACATAAAGTTTTGTTTCTCCATATTAGGTATCCCAGTGTTTGTTTTTCACTGTGTATGGAAAAATCAAACTTTATGTGATTACTAAGACAATTGATAAAAAAACGGGCAAATAGGTTTAAAAACTTCTCTGAAGATTCTAGTGAATGAATTCCACTGAAAAGCTTATGAAATAAAACATGAAATTACTTCGCTGTACTTACGTGAAAAAAGTAATGTACTCGTAAATATTATTTTACAACTTTGTCGGCGCAACTTAAAATTACGCCAAATTACAGATTTGTAGTATCAAGAGTCTGAGTCTCTGAACTAGACTGCGGATAGACGGACAGACGGAGATTATGGCGAATCTAAGGCGGGTTAATAATTTGACTACGGATGGATGACTAAAAAAGATGTTGATGTAGGAAAACAAGCCCCAGAAACTGTATGTTTTATTTTCACGAGATGTTGTGAACAGCTGTCCATTTAGGGAACGACGGGGTTACATAATAACAAGAGAAGACGGTCCTGGGGGGTTATTCTCTGTAATACGGCACCCATAACTTTGTCGACGAACAACTATCAGGCAGTCTTATTTTATTAGACCCGTTAGCACTAGTAAATTACTTGATCGTACGTATCTTAACCGCTTTTTAATTTAAACCCTGCAGTAATTAGGATGAGAAGATGCTGCGTAGCTTACCAAACGCTGCCCAGCCGAGTTGGATTGATAATTGGACTATTAAGGTTACCGCAGACATAATCGCTCGGCACCGGATCAGCTCAAAGTGAGACATTGAAAAGTGAGAGTTGATTTGTGTTAGTGTAGTTGCCGGATTAGAATAGTGCCACTCCAAGTCTTCCCGTGGATGTCGTAAAAGCCGACTAAGTTAATAAAGGCGATGTACTGTTAGGCGATGGGCTTGCAACCTGTCACTAATACACTGGTAAACATCTTCGCCTAAGTGTGCAAAATGTGGTTACAGAATTATTTATCAAAAAGTTTTTAGAGTTGTTGGAAATTCTATAGCTCTGCCTACCCTACCTTACTCTGGAAATAAAGGCGTGAGTTTATGTATGTGTGTATGTTTTTAAGTTAAATCAAAGACAATGTCTGGGCGAGGGAATCGAGTCATCCACTGAAAAACGAATCGTACTTGTTTACACAAGTTAAACGAAACTGACCATGGTGAAGATCCTTTGGGAAGGCCGATGTCCAGCAGTCTTTCGGCTGAAATGATGATGACGAGATTTGACCTTCTCGGTCTTACTTCGAAGCACCAAAACTGTGGTTGGCCTGATAGGTTGATAGGGTAATGTGGTATTGCATACGAGCTGTGGATTCAAATTATAATATACAGGCGAAATCAGGGACAAACAAAGCGACGTTTTTTTAAAGAGAATACCTGTGTAGGTAACGCCGATGCCTGCTCTGGAAGCCTGCTATTATCGCACATGTAACTTCGTTACGTATTTACAAGTAATATTGTCCCTCGTGTTCTGCGGGTGAAAGATTTGACATGTTGTTCTTGTCAAAATAATGTGGATAAGGGTTGATCAATGGAATTTTTTGCGATAATTCATTTTGTGTTATTCATTTAGTGTTACGAGCCTGCTTTAGGAATTTCGATGTGTTTATTAAAATTAGTAATAACTGGCTTAGAATTTAAAATTAAAGCATACCTAAAACTAATTATAAAAAAATATATAAACATCACTTTTTTTTATTGTTATTGTTAAACAATTAAAAAGAGCAATGTGAGCAACTTATACCTATACCTTGAATATTGGGAAAGGTGTCCCAGGCAGGGACAAGCCGCAATTTAGTTAATTCTCTCACTTTTCCGATTTAATTATTAACATTTACTTACACTTTTTTGTATTTCCTGACTTTGAGTAATTATGTACGAGTAGGTATACTACTACAGGCGGACGCCTCAACTTGATTTCTTGTACAATCCGTTTGAGCCGATCGGCACAAACGCGGTCAGTCTGTGCCGGAACTGCCGGACGGCTTCGGCAGCTCAGAAAAGTGTTACGTCTAAATATGCCTTCATGTGTACTGAGGTACTGTAAAAAGTGCTCAAGCGAATCAATCCAAAGTCAAGGAGTGACTTTTCACTCCTAAGGTTACTGCATTTTCGTTAATCACCAATAATTTAATTATTTTTGTATCAATTTTAATGCATGTCGACGCGTCATGTGGCCGCCATGTTTCGTTGAAATCAAAGAGTAACAAAATAGCAGACCTGCCAATATCGACGTGCAATGATAATACAGATAATGAAGTTCTTTTAAAGTTCCCTATCGAAAAAAAAGGTTAAAGTTGTTAAATATTAACACAATGTATTATTTATATTTATTAAACTACCATAAGAAATATGCGTAATATGAATCCATGTCAACAATCCTGAAATTTACTAAACGGCAGAAACTGACAAAACTTTTATTGCGTGAAGGAATTTGAATATTATGTGGCACTTTAAATTATTTTATGTCATTATATCTGCACCCATGATATGAATCCTCTATAATAACTTCTAACTATTATTGCCATTGTACACTGTGAATTACCATCGTGTAGTAGATTCTTGACGTGTAAAAGTGCCCGTGCGGCCTACTTACTGAATAAATGTCTTTTATCTTTTATCTTTTTTTTTACACATTTTTTTCTTGGACGCCATCTTGACATTTAACATTCCTTATGTCAATCGAATGACTCCTCATAATGTTAAAATCCGTCAAGCTGCTGGATATAGACCTACCTACATACATACATACATACGCTCGAAAAAAATAAGCCTCCTTGGGGCAGTCGGGTAAAAACAAACAAAGTCCACGTTAAAAAATTGGCCTACAAATGTCCTGCTTCACTTTTTACAGTGCAATAATACCAAGAAATTTTATTAAGTACTTAAATGTAGACAATTTATAAAAATCTGCCTATTTCAGCAAAAAATTTAAAAATCGGTGATAGATTGTTGCTTTTATTCTTCGATATTTAGTTATACTATTACTATAGATACCCTAATACTTGTAGAGCGCCCATACCCACTGTCTAATTCAATCTGTTAGTACCATTAATGAAATACAATGATTATGAATCATACGAATAGAATATTATGATCCGTGATAAGCTAATTCAAATAATAATAATCCTGTCGTCCGGTTATGTCTACTCGTAGCCCGAAATACACCTCATCCGTAATAAGCCTTTTGAAATTGATTGCGTAGAGCGGCGGCGGGACCGGAAATGGCCTCCGAGTGAGAATTGAGTAGGTTCGGTAATAGATGAGATGACACATCTATACAAGGTACCTGGTGATGGCCTGGTGATGACTGCGGTAGGGTCGTGTATAACAAACAATGGTGTACTAGAGTTTCGTTACGTTATGCTCAATTCAAATACATTATTTATGTATTTTTTAACGACTGAGCAAATGAAAGCAGACGAGTTAAAAGTAATTAAAACATGTTAAAAGCAGTAAGTGAAAAGTCTTAAATATGTATTACACGTAAGGCATATAATTGGGAGCAACAGAAACGTTTACTTTTTATACATTTTACATTAACACTCAGTTAGAGACCTCAGATTTGTCATAATTTATTACAGGCACATTGGCAAACTTTGTATGAAGGCTGGTATAACATAAATAGATACTCGTAGATCAGTAGACACGGTCCCGTGTGGTGGGGTTTTAAAAGATGAAGAACTCTCGGAGCTAGAGTCCGACGCGTTTCCATTAAAAACTCAAATCCAAGTAGGTATGTTTTTTTAATAATTTTATAACAACAATAACGTCACTTAATGTTGCAGGCGTTTGATTTAAAAAATCGGTGAAGTGTTGGGCCTCACACATTTGGGATTGCTTTGCAAATAAACCAGCCCCATCTCTTCTTTTGCTTCTGAAAAAAACAATCTAATAATAAACATTATCACCAAATTTCAGAGAGGTCCTGGTTGTACGTTTCGGATAAAAAATAAAATAAAAAAGCATTTTATTTCCAGTAGATTTACATTTCTTAAAATCTATGTATGTGTTTAGTTTTGTTTAGTTTTTTCTATGTTATTTATTTGTCTTTTACTTATTGAATATTATGTGTATCCTATGTATTTTATATTATAGTATTTATAGTACCTTTCGGAAACGGACCCATAAAAACCACTTACGACTCGTAAGTTACGAGTGACGCACGAGCAGGTCTGACGACGAGGGCGCGAAGACTCCTAAGGTTTCTATTTACAAAAGTAACACGGTCTAAGGAGAAGAACCCGGGATTTGTTTAGTCCCAACAATCAGTTTATTCTTTAGTCTAAGTATAAAGTCAAATACTACTTAAATAGCTAAGGCATGCATGGGAGGTAAACACTGGCATAATATACGAGAAAATGTAAAATTATGAAAAAATTCAGCTTAGTAGTACCTAACAAAAGTCTCCGAGTTAAACCGTGGACAGACGGACGGACAGATATGCCGAAACTATAGTATTTTTTGGGTGCTTTAGGCTGCGTTTCCACCAGAGCTGTGCGAGGCAGCGAAGCGGTGGTGATGCGAGGAAAAATTCACCAATAGGATAGTGAGGCTAGTAAAACAAAATAATCCTATTGGTGGATTTTTCCTCACAAACCGCTTCGCTGCCTCGCACAGCTCAGAGGGCCCAGACAAGATGTATTGCGCTAACTATCGTTTCTTTTCATTTAGTTTTTAAGCCAATCGCGTCACTGGCAAACACGTGAATTTTCGTGTTACGACATCTACCTGTGACGCGATTGGTTTATAAACTAACCGAAGAGAAACGCCAGCTAGCGTAGTGTGGGGGCTGTGGGCTGTGGGCCTGTTAATTGGCCTAATTTGATATTTCTTAGTTGTTATAACTTTAATCGAGAAATCCTGAAATAGGTATAGTTTAATTTGCTACGAAGAGTAATTATATAAAGTTTTAAGTTAGTGACCAGCTTAACCCGGTAACTTTTTTCCTTACTAACTTCGACCCCTCTTTTCCCCCCTTTTAATTATCATATCTTACTTTTTTATTACATTTAAACGGTCACCCTTTATTGAAAGTTTTAGTGAAATTCGCATTATAATTGGTTCAGTGGTTTTCAATTGATGCGAGGAGAAACAAAATTAATCAGACAAACAGACACCAACTCTAAAAATTCTAGAAACGTGTTCTGCTGCTAATTCTGTATTTAGTATTTTTACTATTTTTTAATTCTTATCTGGAATGTACATATTTTGTCCCTTGTAAAACTTCACTATAAGTATAGAGATATAGATTATCCGTCAACCTCTGTCGATATAAGGCTCAAGATTCGTCATCGTAAACAACTGCCTATATTTTACAGCCTTAAAACAAAAACAATCGACAAGTGCGTGCGAGGATTGCAAAATGGCGCTTAGTATGCATCCATGACACAAGCATGTCTATTGATTGAGTCATTCAGACTTACAAATTAAGCTGTGGTTGTTCTGGACATTATTCAAGAGACTATGACGGGTATGACATCGCATGGATCACCATGGCGTTCTTGTGGTACTAGATATAGGTTTTTTTACGCGTTGCCAACCAACGGGGATCGCATTAAGCTTTTAGTTTTGTCAACTACCTACATTGTAAATTGGCTATATTCAACATGGTACAACTATATTGCTTTTGATATATGGTATTGTTTCAACTCGGCAGCCATTACTGTTAAATTAATAAGCTATCAAAACATCAACAATACGGAAGCACGTCAAGAGCAATGAGGTTCGTGCCCAGCAGAATGGAGGCCCTTATAATGTGCGGCGATGGTGACCCCCTCGAAGCACGAACCAAGTCGCGCGCGAGCAATTCACGTGCCGAGAGGCACGTGTTTTTACTCATAGAAGGTTTTGATAACGCGTCACCGGAGGGGCTGATCGCCAGAATTCACGAAAATATTTACCGTCGTAATTTAATTATGACATTTGCCATGTGACTTTCTGTTTTGAAAGTGCTACTTGTGAATCATTTGACGTATTTATATTACTTATAGCTATATTAATTATGTTATGTAAGAATCCATTTTACTTTTCTACCTAGTTTTGGTCAGTATATGATAATTTAATAAAGTTATGTAGTCGTAGTTAAATCTGAAGATAGAGAATTGACGAGATTTTATATCGTATTTTTTTTTGACTTCCCTATATATTATGTGGCAATGTTTATTGTTCCTGCGGGCCTAGTATGGTTGCGTTTATCGCGTGTCAAAGTTTGGATAGGGCATCCGTCACCTTCTTACACGTTAATAAGTACGAGAGTGACGGATGCTTTATCCACATTTGACACGTGATTTAGACGCAGCCATATTAGGCCCGCTGAGCGTCAATTTGTCGAATGTTTGTCGAATCGGCTCCCATATTTTGCTTGTTTCAGTGCCCAATCGCGTACATTGTGACGTACGCCGCATGTAACAATTACGAGTTAAGTTACATTTGTATAGACATCACAGGCTTCCTTTTACCTAATAACGGCATAATACCACATTTAATAGACGTCTTACAAGTCCATACCATTCAGCAGCATAGAAATGAGTAGGTGTGACCAGCTTACCCTCCAGCTTATATGTAACAATTCAGAATTTTATTTACTAAACGTTATAATAGGTAAAGGGTCAAAGGGAGACCATTGAAATTAATTCAAGTGATATTTACTATTGACTTTATTGATTCATTTATATTATTGGGAAATAAATACATAGAGTAAACTGAGGTGTTTAACACTTGAGCAGAGTGATGAATTATTATACCCGGTTAAGTTTTTAACGGAAGTAGTACGTGGAGTAGGGGGCGGCAGCGGCGTAGGCGTAGGGACTGTAGTAAGGTGCGTAGGCACTGTAGGCGGAGTAGGCGAGCGGAGAGGTGTATGCGGCCGTCAGCGGAGCGGAGTAGCCAGTGTAGGCAGAGGCTACTGGGTATTCCAGGTACTGGGGCTTGGCGGAAGCAAAGGCCAGGAGGGCGGCGAAAACCAGCTGCAATAAAATAACAAAAAAAAAAAAATTAATTGCCCTCAGAAACCTCATTACTCATAACTCATAAGATACTTAATGTCGAAAACATTTGTGAGTAGTTTATTTATATATTTAAACTTTATTGCACAATATAACCAAAGTACAAATTGCGGACATAATGCCTTAAGGCATTCTCTACCAGTCAACCGACTGACCAAACAGAAACAAGACAAAGGTTGGTGCTTAGTTACCCTGGGGACCTTTGCAATGATGCAGTTCCGAACCTTATCTATTTGAGTCCTGATATTTCATTCCCGATATTTTTAATCGTTCATGCTTGATTCTTCGTTATGAGGTTATGACTAAATACCGAAACAACTAAACATTAGAAGGAAGAAGTAGGTTTTCGTTGGGTTGTGTTACGATAAGAAACACAAATTAGCTATATCTTGACAACTTAATTTTAATGGAACAAACTCGCCTTAGCTACATAAAAAAATTACATTAATAATACGCACTATGGTACGGAACAAATTGATTCAGCTTCAGATTCAATTTATTTGTTACATGTAGGTAGGTATACAAACATACATGTCTGCGGGTACCATTTAGACAAACTTTTTTAATGAGTAAAGAAAGATACTTACTGATCTTTACATAACATAAAATAAAGTTGGTTCCCGCTGTCTGTCCCTCTCTATGTATGCTTTGATCTTTCAAACTAAGTAACGGACTTTAATGCAGTTTTCATCAATAGATAGAGTGATTCAAGGGTAAGCACATAAACCGAAGCAAAGCTAGGTTCGGTACTAGTTAAGCATAAATAACACTGAATTGATGTTACTTCCATTACCCCACACTTCAAGACATATTTACGTGTCAGAAGGTGACGGATGCCTAATCCAAACTTTATCACACGTTAAACGCAGCCATATTAGGGCCCCAGATATCTATCAAGATTTAGCCCTAGAAATCGATTAGGTGCATAAATATTGGGATATCGCAAATACAATCGATACTATTTCCATTACGACGAGAAGTTATGTAACGCTTTTCTTTGAATTAACTTTAGTTCGTTACATGAAACTAGTAACTTCTTTCTACCACTGTTAAAGCTGGTACGAGAAATTAACGTGTACAGTCACGAGATTAAATTTGGAACCTACCTTAGGTCCAAAGTCAATCTGACATTCTACAATAATAAGGTTGAGTTTCCTAAAAGTTACAAATGACTTGACATCTCTAATGGCATTGGCGACTTCAATAATATTTTTCTTAAAATGGGTCCCAAATTACCGCTCGTGACCGTACTACCCGCATCAAAAAAATACTTGAATTATCGGCGTGTGACCAAAGTCTCTATTCTACTTAGTGAAAACAAATATGGTTTACGATACGATGTATCCAAGTAAATAGTTAAGAGCTATCATAAAGCAACATGGTTTCCCTGAGTAGAATACAGCCCGAAGTAAGGTAATAGTAGATAACAAAAATAAAACACGGTATGATTTTCAACACTAGGTGTGGTGTGAAATGCTCGCATAATTAGTAATGGGCAGAGACAAATAATAATCAAAATCTTATTTTTTTACACGAAATACTTGTTGAAAAGATTGTACGTTTAGGTAAACATTAGAATATTGTTTTAAAATAAACTTTAAGTGACCAGTCTTTTGCTGCATTTCACTAATTTTATGTTATGAAAATTTTAATAATTTAAAAACCGTCTTAAACGTTCAAAGCCGATTTTCATATCATTATTCTTATTAAGTATCTACCTATTATTAAATAGTCACTAGGTACTTACGTATTTGAACATTTTGGTGTGTGTTGGCGGGAGAGGATTGCAAGTGAACTGATAAAGCCAACAGCTAAATCACAATGATGACTGCCCAATGATGCAGTCTTTTTATACGGCCGATGCGCGGACGCCGGCCGGATAACTAGACAAATATCCTCTACATTACGTATTACGGTCATGTGCGACCTTGCGGGATGACCGCTACAAAAAAAATATAAGAGCAAGGACTAAAACAAAACTAACGATTAAATAGTTTTAGACCAATTCCACGGTATTTACCTAATAATATTCAAATAACGGATGTCGCAGATAACTTTATAAGATTCATTCTTTATTGACCACTTTAAAATGCAACTTAAAATGTTGACGCAATCTAATAGGAATATTTGCCGTGTGGTTGCCGGGTTAGAATAGTGCCACTCCATGTCTTCCCGTGGAAGTCGTAAGAGATGACGAAGGGAATAAAGGATTGTAGTATTTTTGGGCTATGGGATTGCACCTGAACCTGTCTCTAATACATGTATATTAGAGACAGGTTCAGGTGCAAGCCCATAGCCCGTAGTAAACATCATAGCGTGATTGCGCAAAATGTGGTTCCAGTATTAACAACAACTTTTTAGAGTTATTGGTAGTTCTTTAGCTCTGCCTACCCCACCCTGGGAATGAAGGCGTGAGTGTATGTATTGTATGTATGTATGTATGTATGTAATAGGAATATAGTTAACCACGAACAAGATGGTGGGCTATACAGAGGTAAATAGAATATTATACATAACTATCGACCTGCCCTCACTTTGCTTCGGTTTATCTGAGTTTTCTGTAACACCCGTGTATTCATAAACCAGAATTTATTGTGCATAAAAACTTTCTTTGCAAAAATTACAAACTACACAGACTACAGAAAGAAAGACAGACTTGGAAAGTGAATTTGTTTTAGACTATGTAAAGAGAAAAGATGCGGTAGCGGCTACAGCAGCAGCAGTGAAGTCAATATGTCAATGTTTCAGAATAGGCGCATTTGCCACACAAGTATCACGATGCCGGTAAAAGATGCGAAGTCAGGTGCGATTGTCGTAACACGTACAGTACCTTGAGAATGGACTATTATTTATATCCAGTAAATAACGTTACCGTATCGTCATCGAGAAGAAATGTATGCGCCGCGAGTCCGTGTAGTAAAAAAATAAATAATAATAATAAATATAAGGGGACAATGTCACACCAATTCACCTAGTCCCAAACTAAGCTCTAGGCTTGTACTATGGGTACCTAGACAACGATATAAATACTAATATAGAGAAATATATACTTAAATACATAGAAAACATCCATGACTCAGGAACAAATATTCGCGCTCATCACACAAATATCTGCCCTAACCGGGATTTGAACCCAGGACCGCTAGCTTCGTAGGCAGGGTCACTACCCACTAAGCCAACGCGTCGTAAAATTTGACACCATTGACATTAACGTTTTAACTCGGTCGCCGATAATCTCAAGTAAGTAAAAGCTATCATAACGTTGAAAATAGAATAAAATGTCATGTCAAAAGCAATTAGGTTTAGCCCGAGTAAAATAGTGTCACAGTACCCATACTATAGTTTCTTAATAGGTATTTAAGAATTGAATTTTTTCTCCCCCGCGTGGTTGCCGGGTAAGAACTAGTGCCACTCCATGTCCTCCCGTGGATGTCGTAAGAGACGACTAAGGGAATAAAGGCTGTGTAGTACTGTTAGGCGATGGGCTTGCAACCTGTCACTAATACACTGGTAAACATCTTAGCCTAATTGTGCAAAATGTGGTTACAGAATTATTAACAAGTTTTTAGAGTTGTTAGTAATTCTGTAGCTCTGCCTACCCCACTCTGGGAATAAAGGCGTGAGCTTATGTATGTATGTATGTATTTTTTTCTATAAAACCCGAGTGAACCTTATTCTACTTGGTAAACCATATCGCCTTTGACGTGTTTTGACGAGTCTGTCAACGTCACGATAGCTCTCATTTACTAGACAATGGCGGCCGATACGATACGCGACGACAATACGATAATGAACAAGTCAAAGGTAATATAGTATTGAGGCTACCACTCTGACAGAGATGGCCAGCCGAACGCTATTAAGTAGATGGGCTTCTATTCAACTCGGTAAATTCATATTGCTTTTGATGTGTTTTGGTATTGTTTTGACTCGCCATTACACGTCTAGGAAATAATAGCGATCAAAACATAGTCACTACGATGACACGTTGAAGGTAATATGGTTTTTATCCTGTAGAAAAGAGGCCCAGGGTCTCTATTCAACACTGTAGAAACAATATCGTTGTCAACGTTATGATAGCACTTATTTAGTTAACAGTAAGGGCGGTCGAGTTAAAACAACACCATAACAGGTTAAATACGATTTGGATTTTACTCGGCGCAGGGCCTGTATTCCACGACGTTAATCAATATCGCTTTTGACCTGTTATCGTATTGTTAACGTTTTAAAAGCTCTTATTTACTTGACAATAATGGCGGCCGATTTAAATACAATATCATAACACGTCAATAGCAATGTCGTTTATAACCAGTACAATACACTGTGTAAAGATTGCAAACGCAAGACGTCACCACCGCTTACCTTGCGTCACAGAAAGTCAACCGGACGAGCACGTGCCGTTGTGATCTGATATCTGTTCAAAGCTTAAGTAAATACATATTTTAAAATAGAAGAGGTAATTAGCGGATGTTTACGATGTCTATACTCGTCGTTCCATTTCCATTTTTGCATTAAATGTAATTAGAGAAAAGCTATTTATTTATTAGATTTATCTTTGAATGATCGCCAATATTAGCAATATATTGTGTGTGTCACTAAGAAAATACGATTTGCAAAGATATTCATAAACAAATTATTTTAAAACAAGTGCCAATATTCTATACGGTAAAAGTATTATTTATAATGACATGTTATCTTATTTTCTCTTATTTACTTGAAACTAATGTCATGTGACAGGTTTGTATAAAGTGAGCGTAACATTCAGACAGACTGACAGACGAACATGGTGAAACTATAGGGGTTCTCAGTTTGACCTCAGAACCCTGGACACGCTTCTTACAGCAATTGAGGCCATGTGACTCAAGTAGGTAATCTGTGTATAATGTACAGTCAAGGAAAATGATTCCGAGACCACTTTGGAGTATGTTTTTTTTTATGGCATAGAGATGACAAACGAGCACACAGGCCACCTGATGGTAAGTGGAAACTGTGACCCATAGACATTCGCATTCACAAGACTGCAGAGCAATCCTAAGACTGCAAATGCGTTTCCAACCCTGAGGACTAAGATGGAATGCCTCTATGCTAGTCATTTCACCGGCTGTCTTATCCCCAAACCGGAACACAACAATGCGAACACTGCTGTTTGGCGGTAGGTTAATGGATAAGACGGTGGTAGCGATCCGGACGGACCCTGCACAAGGTCCTACCACTGTGACACTATAAATCAAATCATAAGAATTCTCTTACGTTATGAATGATTACGTCACTTTAGTCCAAAGTGTTCAAGGAATCATTTTCCTTTACTGCACTTACACTACCGTATCTATTAAAGTGTAATTAAAGCTACCTCACCAACCATCCCCCTAGAATGGCATCCAACTTGTACCACAGTTTATAGTTTACGAGCACTGCCTGTTACTCCTTTCGCGTAGAAGGCGTTTACTTCTCTTCCCTCGGAAACTGTCCAATTTTCAGGCAAGTAGTACCCGATGTCTTATGGGGATCGAGCTATCATACTGATCTTAGTCAGATCAGCAGTTCAAACCGTGATAGCACAATAAACAGACGGACAAATGGACAGAGTTACTGTCGCATTTATAATAATATTATAGCGGTTGCTCGTTACTGTGTTTGCGTAGAAGATGTTTATCGGTTCTTTTTTGGGTTCCAAGCTATATCCATACCAAATTTCATCGAGATCGGTTCAGTCTTGAAAGTGTAACAAACTTACAGACAACGTTACTTACACATTTATAATATTAGTATGGATAGCATACACGCAGTCTTCTTTTCTTTACATAGTATAGAACACAGACAACTTTCGCGTCTGTCTGTATACCCGCTAACTACTCCCTATCATAATGGATTTGGATACTGTATAATAAATTCCAGTTTATGTTCGGGTGTTACAGAAAACTCACATAAACTGAGGCGAAGCGATGGTCCCTAGTATAGTATGAAGTACAATTTACTTAACACGGTTAAAAAAATACATGGGCCCTGGAGTAGTGCCTTAAATCCTTAAGTTAAATCATTGAACTTAAAGGAAACAATACTATATTAAAAAAAAAACTGTATTCAAAGATTTTCTAAAGTAGTATAGTCACGGTAAAAATGGTTCGTTACTCAAAGTATTTCGACGCTCTTAAGGTCCAAAAGTGACGAACCTTTTCTTACCATGACTATACATTGTTTACCACCTTTGTGCTCAGGCAAACCAGCGGTAAACTGTTATGTCGGAAGGGTCGTCGATGAACGACGGATATCGATCATTTCGTAGGAGTATACCGTCATCATATCAAATCAATTTTTCAGTGTGAAACCAGTTCTAAAAGCTAGACGTCTTTAAAACGGTGTTTACATAATTTACATATTGATCGTATTGAAACTGAAAGTCCAGAACAGACCATTGTAATTGGATGTCTGTGGTATGAAATCGGTAATTCAAAGCCGTTCAAAAGAAAATTTATGGTAATCTGAAACAATTGGTGTGTTGCTGAGGTATTTATGGCTCATAGAAAAACCTGTTGATGTGTGCTAATTATTCGATTGGTTCGATGCTCACCCCTGTAGTAAATAAGTTAAGCAAACTAACCTAATTAAGATCTTATTTACGTGAAAAAAACTGATTCATCTTCATCTTCCATCTTGATTTAGTTTTGAAGTTGTTCCTCAGTACTAACATTAGACAGTAAGATAATAGTGTACACTAACCAATATGGGTCATGTTACCCGAAATAAATGTTTTGAATTTGAATTTGAATTTAGCTTATTGCGTATGTTTGATTACCTATTTAAACGATCATTAGTTGAGTAAAATTATTTGGTTGTATATTAACTGGCTGTTTCCATTAAAAACTACTAGTTATTCAACAAAGGGTATGGTAAAAATCAAAAAACATTTGGTCTGACGTAAGTTACTTGTAAACAAAAACGTATAAATTGTGCATGTTACGAAAAATTACACAATATTTCTGTTGCTACTGATGATGGCTATCAACAAACGAGTAGCTTTAGGGATTTGCCACAATGGATGCGTTCTGCGGTCTGCGGTCAGGTCAAATCGATAGAATTTAATTTAAAGACCAGACCGCAGACCGCAGAACGCATCCAGTGTGGCAAATACCTTATGCTGCACAAGGAGGCAGGTTAGGCGGCGCAGCTCAGTGTGACACATGCCGCATGCCTCCGCGCGTTTCCAGCTTGTAATGCCTTTGTTAACAGCGGCGTATTATGACCGGCCGACACGCAGCCGGCTTGGACACGATCACTGGCCGGACTCGCTGGGCACGCTTGCCGTGAATCCCGGCAGACATGGCCATGAATGCCATTAGGAGTACCACGAACCACTGGAAGAATAAATTGGCAGTTACAGTTTTGGCTCCTAGAAAAGAAAAGCGAGAGTGGTTTGTATTTGAAAGCTTATCGCATAAATTATGCCTATTATAACGCAGTAGACAAGGTGGAAATACGATCTCCGCAAGGTGGTTTGCAATAAATGAATGAGAAAGGCTGAGGACCATTGGGGAAATCAAAGCGGTTATTTTTACGTACAGTCAACAGCATAGATAAGTGATGATTTATGTACAGTCAAGGACTTTAATTGTTAAGCCACTAAGGAACCCTGTCATAATGACAGCGTCAAACCATATGTAAGAAATTACGCTAAAATTTATGATCAACGTTATGCGACAGGGTTCCATAGTGGCTTAACAATTAAAGACCTTGACTGTACCCTGACACTTTAACGTCGTGTTTGAAATGTGATACAAAATTGTGAAATAAGGTACAGAAGTGATCACTTATTTATGCTGTTGACTGTACCTCACAAGTCACTCGTTCATGAAACGCCAATTGAACGAATAATTCAAACCGTATTCTAAAAATGCTAATGATTAAAAACGTATGAGACGCGGAAATCTGTTGTAATTAATTGGCAATAAATATAGGTATGTTTCGTTAAACAGGATCTCCGAGTAACTAGTGCGTAACAAGGGTACTCTACTATATTTAATATTGTCAGATTTAAAGTTCTTCATCCAAAAGTACATACGGTTCAGGCTTATAAACAAAAACAATGACCAACAATGTAAAGTAGGATGGTCAATTTTTCATTATGATTAGAATTAAAAGAAATAACAGTATGTATCAGTATCAGACTTACCGCTTGTATCTGCATGTTTCACAAAGCTGTGAGTAACAAGAGGTGTCCAGCCGCATTATATGGCGCGGGTACTGCGCAGGCGATTAGGATTAAGGAGCCGTGGCAAACAATCTGTACCCACTGTGACTAACTCAGCTTAATTAATGAGAAACTTCTCGTTGATTGATTTCTAGGATTCAGTACGCAGAGTGCCACATAAGACCTTATTACTAAGGCTACGCTGGCCGTCCGTCTGTACTAGTTACCTTTAAAAAGGTGATCTTTTAAAGTTTTGAACGTAATATATTTTTTTACTGAATTAGTGCCCTTTTTTCGAATAAATAATGAAAACCAATCTAAATAAATAACTAACTAGGGAATCCCCCATACAAGATATTTTTCAAATATTTTTTTTTGGAATAAAGGTGTATAGTATTGTTAGGCGATGGGCTTGCAACCTGTCACTAATACACTTGTAAATCTTAGCCTAAGTGTGCAAAATGTGGTTACAGAATTATCAACCAGTTTTTAGAGTTGTTGGTAATTCTGTAGCTCTGCCTACCCCACTCTGGAAATAAAGGCGTGAGATTATGTATGTGTATGTATGTAAGATTTTTTTCAACGATTTTTGTTGTGGTTTGTGGTAAAAGAAATTAAACATACAAACGCCGAATTTGTTGTTATACGAGTATAGTGGCAACTTTAAAGAAAATCGAGTACTATTTAATAACAACAGGTCAAGTGTGAGTCAGACGGTACGGAACCCTCGTTGCGCGAGTCTGCCTCGCACTCGAAAAGTGTTTCCTGTTAGAAACGAGTGAAAAAAAATGTGATGCTCGAAATACTAAAGAAATCGCCGAAGAAATTGCTGTTTAGGAAATTCACTGGAAAGTTGTGAAGAAGGGTGGAAACTGGAAGGAAAGTTACGACGAAGGATAATTAAGTTATCAAACACATCACGCAATTGGTAATACTAAACATGTTACTATACACCAGCATGTTTACAACGTATCCATAAAAGAATAGGATCCCAATATTGAAACTAGGTTGAAAAAAATAGCAAAAAATTTTTTTCTGCCACTTATAAAATGAGACAGGCACATTATTAATTGAAGTAATCAAAGCCATCGGTTTTTTTTTAAATTGGGAAGAACATTACAGACCCACATTTTACTGTAATTTTTTATAGTAACTTTATCGCCAGTTTGATTTATATTTGTCGATTACACGTTGAAATTCACGGCACATTGCGCCTAGTTGGTAGTGATTTTGCCTACAAAGATAGCGGAGGTCAATTCCCGGTCAATATTCATAATGCATACCTATTAATTGTTCCTGAGTATTAGATATTTACTCTTTCTCTCGTTGTCTAATACCCATAGCATAAGCCTAGACTTTATGTAAAAACTAGTTCACTAAACAAGATCTAAAATTCTTGAACGCAGACATTCAAACCCACTGTGGAAAATTATTATTTGTAGAGAAACACTGTTTTTTTGTAACAATTACAGTCTAATGATTCGAACTTATGTGATCCTTAAATTTCCTTAAAGATAGCTGAAGTTTACAAACATATAACCTCCCTGATTTTTTTAAGCCACAGATATAGCTACGCTAAATAATGAACTAAGAAATGGACCCAGTGCGAGGAGAGAGTGTATCGAATAATATCCCATAAGTACTAACGGCCTGCCAGCGGCTTCGCCCCGCTGCAAATTTCTGACTTTCCAGGTGAATTTCTCAATTATTATGTTTCATTCAAACCTTGTCCTAACAATGACGAACACAACCAAAAAATGAATCAGCCAAATCGGTTCAGCCGTTCTGAAGTTATAGCGTGACCAGGGAATAGGGGATCATTTTTATATGTAGATGACGTTAAAATAATCTCATTTTCTGATACGTAACGGATGCTTTATCCACATTTTGTCACGCGATAAACGCAACCATACTAGGCCCTTTGATGACAAAGAGTACATAGAAGTAGTTCTATATTTTTTATTCACCTTATAAAAGAAAGTCGCTTCCCGCCGTCAGTCTATCTGTATGTACTATCAGCCCATTGGAACCCTGACCCACCATAGAACGGTGTCACAGTGACATTATAAAACAATTTGTTTGACACTTCTCACGACTTGAATCATAACGTCACTGTGACACAGTTCTATGGTAGGTCGGGGTTCCAATGGGCTGATAGGGGTTCCAACCGACGAAACGGATTTTAACGCGATTTTCATTAATGTATAAAGTGATTCAAGAATTGCGACTTTAATTCACCATTTATTAAAATACTAAGAACGTTTAAACAATGAGATACTGCGATACAACAACGAATTAAACTAGACCGGGAAAGAACTTTACTATGTCTTAGTGCATCTTTAAATACCACCCCAATGAGGCATACACCAACCAAATAAGGAGTCAAAGATGGGTGTGCCGCTGAAAGTTTAATTGGACATGGTTTTTGTTGATTAGCGCCACCCAGTCTTCGCCACAATGGCCGAATTGAGACAGAAACGACGAATTGTTATTCTAACCAGGTGCCACAAGGCTGTTTCTTCACAGCCGGGCCGTCCGCCGATACAAATGTAAAAGTATAAAACGGACGGCCACCAGAACAACGGCACACCACACACACGTCCTCTGTCGTGAATACTTGCTTAATTTGTTCAATATACATTAAAGTAATACAAAATGTTCAAGCTGGTAAGTTGAAATATGGTGTGCCATTAATTTACCAGTTACTAAGTCACGAGTGCTTTTAAATTAGCATCAAGCAATAAACTGAATTTTTCGATTATTTCCGGATTAGTGTTAAGTTGAAATTAATTTTTTTTATTTTATTTTATTAATTGCAGTTGTGTGTAAAAATACGTTACCATTGGACTTAATAGAGGTACTTACAATAATGTAACGACAATAATTTTTATGCAGGTGATCGCCGTCTGCTTCCTGGCCGTCGCTGCCGCCAAGCCCAGCGTGCTGGCCCCCTTCGCCGCAGCCTACACCGCGCCTGTGGCCGCAGCCTACACCGCGCCTGTGGCCGCTGCTTACCCCGCTCCGGTGGCAGCCGCTTACACTGCCCCTGTAGCGGCTGCGTACTCTGCCCCTGTGGCTGCTGCCTACACTGGCCCTGTAGCCTCCGCCTACACCTCCCCAGTGGCCGCAGCATACACCGCTCCTGCCTACACCGGCCCTGTAGCCGCCGCGTACACAGCCCCTGGAGCGTACTCGCCGCTAGCGTACTCAGCGTACTCCGCCTACAGTGCACCCCTCTCAGCGTACTCCGCGTACGGGTACGCCGCGCCCTACTCTGCGTACTACTTGCGCCGTTAATCCTAAGGACGTGCCAAAATAATGCAATGAACGAATAAATGATCTGTCATCTGGATGTACAAAGTGTTAATTATGTTTCAGTTTTCACCTTTACAATAAGAATCTCCTCTTTGATTCCAGTAATCTTGTTTTAGAGTTTTATTTAAACTTTTTTTTTACATTAAACTTGGACTTGATGCCTTAAGGAAATATCTGCCAATCAACAAACTAGCCAAGCATAAAAAAACAAAGTATTTCATTCGTTTACCTATGCACTAATTGGTCGGAAAGCTGAGACTGACTGTGTGGACCGCATAACTTTGAAATCCTGACCGGGGTGTTATTCTCTGAAAATCAACGGACGGGCGGACGAACGAGTGAAATCGCAGCGGCGAGTTAAAGTAGTCCAGTCAGAGCGAACAAAACACATTTTAGCGCGTGCATTTTCAATTAAGCAGCCTTACATTCGATCCATTGGCGGAAACCATGCTGCTAAATTGAAAATGCACGCGCTAAAATATGTTTAGTTCGCACTGACGGACCACTTAAACTCGCCGCTTGGAGATTCACTCGTTCGTACGTCCGACCGTCGTTGTTGAGAGAATCACTACCCTGGTCAAATATTTGTTTAATAAAAGATAATCTATTGTAGGTATAATATAATTATTTACAAAATACCCATTATTAATTAAATCCACGTTTTGTTTTATGTTATGTACTAATTTATAACCGATGCCACGATCAAATACCTCTAATTACCAGTTCTAAACAAGTTTTTAATGACGTTACCAGGTTTTTTATCAGAGTTTATTTTTAAATGGTTCTTTAAAGCGCTCTGATATTCCCATCCATATTATTTTCCTGTTACAGTTTCAGTTATAAAATCTTGACCAGAGGACTGGTAAAAGTCGTGAGTATAATCAAAATAAACTCTTTAATTCTTTGTTACTCGTTATTTTTGGTCTCCATTATACATCTATTTTAAACAACAACAGTCGTACGAAAATAGAAATGGTCGCCAAGAAACTTTTGGAGTGCTTAGCTTGCCACCTTTTTTTCTTAGGGTAGTTATGTACATTTTGCACCTTATTTCAATGGAATAAAGTTGAAACATGTAAATCTTTGATGTCTTTCATCGAACACCATTTTTGACGTGTGTGATGAAAACATAATCGCTAAATATAGCAGATCTTGGGACTCTAATAAAATTGGACAAAAATAGAACAGGGTAATTGTCGTTTTTTTTGGCTTAAAGACAACTTGGAAGATGTTATTGAAGGGAACTAAATATAATGTGTTTACCTCTTCTTATTGAGTTTCTTATCAATTAAAATACTGAGACCACGATATGTTGGGTGGTTGTAGTACATAATATCTCCTAAAGAGTGAATCTCTTGAAATAAAAACTAAATATTAATGGTAAATACTTACTAACATTTTAAGAAGTATGATATCAATGATAATGAATTCATGATGTTTAGCTTTCTAGAAATTCCCAGCAATGGATAAAAAAATTAAAGGTGAATAGTACCTACAACATAATAACGCCTGAATAATTATAATAATCGAGAGTAATTGAAAAGTGCCGATCTAGCGTCTGAATGCTAATTTAAGACAGCGCCGAGCGTACACCGGATGTACAGTGGCGCGTTCATTACTATTATTGTGATTTCTAATAAAATTAAGTATTTTCTTGAAATTGGGCGAGAGGTTTTTGTACTACTAATAAAAACACAATTTATAACAAATCACCTTCGAGTTATCAACATAACGGAAAAAAGTGGCCACCTGACTGATAAGCTGACTAATCAAAGGGTAATTGTTATTAAAGTTTGTTACGTATCCCATAAATTGTGTTTTTACTTGCGCTACAAAAACGTATCGTCTGATTGCAAGGAAATTCTTTAATTAATTAAAAAACACAGTAATAATAATAAGGGCGCCACTGGACACTCGACGTTTGCTTGGTGCAGTATTTTCACTGCTAATAGTGTTAGTCAATACTAGTTAATCAAACTTATTATACGAGTACACCTCTATTTTGGAAACGGGTGAACATGCTATTGTTATTGGTGTCCATTTGACTGGACTGGATTGTTTCTCTGGGAATAATCACGTGCCGGCTCTAATCTAATCGATCAAATCGACAGTGCGTAGTTTCGCAAATGATCCCACTCGTGAATGTGGGGGTATTATACGAGTAATATTAAATTGGACACGGGTAAAACGGGCTTCCAATAGTCACGTGATTTAGCTCCTACCTACAATCGGATGTGAATCCCTATTGATTTCAAATCTTAATATGTAAGGACAAAACGCAAAACTCTTTTCTTTCCTTTTTAGTGTTCCGTACCCAAAGAGTAAAAACGGGACCCTATTACTAAGACTCCGCTGTCCGTCTGTCTGTCTGTCACCAGGCAGACATTATCCCTGACGGACATAGGCTATGTTTTATTTTTCTGCGCGGACGGAATAGCTGTGAATAATAATTACATTAACCTTGCAAACAGGTACTCAAAAAACAATAAAACCACACATTTTGAACCATCAGCCGCGGGGGTCCGTCAAACTAGTAAAATGAATGTATTTTGTGAGAATACGTAAATATGTAAGCAATGATGGGTTTTCGGTGTATAAATTTACAACAATGCGTAACCGAACCGAAACGAACACCACCATTGAACTGCACGCACAATTCATTCATATTCTATGCAACTGCAGTACACGTTTATAATCCAAGACCATATTTTTTATTTGTTGAACTTTTCGCTTAATTTAACCAAATTTCAAGCGTTATTATTTTAGCAGTTAGTAGTTCAGGAGTAGTTTTAAACACAATAAACTACATACTTATTGTTTATACTTGACGTTACATTAAAACAAAATAAAAGTAGAATAAAATTAATGAATTAAATATAAAATGAAATCCTGCAAACTGGGATAGCATAATTAGAACACGAGTTAACTTTCCATGCTCTATTTTTAACTTGGTGTAAACAATACAGGTATTGTAGAGAAGAGCAATGTTTTGTAAGCTGGTGATCTAGATAACGTGGATAAAATATGCATATGCTAAGTACTTTAGGTTCCTAAACATCACAAAAATATTTTAAACAAAATTATAGCTTGCCTTTGTTTTATCGGTACACCTTAAAACAATTGGAAACTTTTTGATTGCTCTTTAGCAGGTAAGTGTATAAATAAAGTTTAGTTCGTACAGCCGACTGCTAAAAGATGTATCCAATTTTGGACTATATTATATAGGTATTATGTACAATGCAATAGGGTGACGGACGAGGTAGATACATCTCTTTGTACTTTACTGTACAGACTATTCCTAGGTATCATCCACAAAATGCAATAAAAAGCCTATAATTTATTTACCTCGGTGCAGGTAAATACTGGCTTCTTAATTACCTAAGGCGAAATTTGAAAATACTCATATGATTTGATAATAATAATAGCTTATTTACACAAATTAATTTCCCTTTAGGGGCCCAATTTTAACCTGTAATGGAATTGTTTTTAACCCGGCCGCCATTACCGTCACGTTAATAAGGGCTATCGAAACGTTGGCAATACGGTAACAGGTCAAGACGATATGGGTTTTGCCGCCCAGAGTACCGGCCCAGCAGTTTTACGTGCTCCGATCTGGGGGTAAGGAAACATGTGAATTGACTAGCGTAGAGGTGTTGCATCTAAATCATCTTGGACGTTTGTAGTCTCGAGATTGCATTCGTGAGATTGTGGTCTTGAAATTGCAGGTTTAAGATAACAAATGTCGGTAGTCCTTAGAAATGCTTATCTGTTTGTTCCGATATTTTTTTTACCTATAACCCATTATTCTAAATAAGTTTAAAAATATACAAAATATATATGAAATATTTTTTAAATTGTATTGTGTTGTTTTGTACGTGGTACCATTCAATGCCAGAATAAAATTTGGTTCGCTTCTACCGGCACCTAATAGTAATTCTTAGGATGTGCGGCCTGCACCGGGGGCCGCCGCCGTTGCGTCTGCGGCCTTCGTAGCTCAGTATAAAGTTTGCGCCCGGCGGTAATTGGACATCAGTCAGCCCAGCAGCCCCGACCAAACAAACCAACAAAATGTTCAAACTGGTAAGTTAAAACTGTTCCACTTCAGTTAAAACCGCCTAGTTACTAACTTACAGCGGCTCCATTTTACTTGGTAAAGCCAAATTTCTTTTGACATTTTATCATAGGTATTGTTTTTAACTTGGCCGCCATTAAATGAGACCTATCAAAACGTTGACAATACGATAACATGTAGAAAACCATTTTGGTTTTACCGAATAGGATAGAGCTCTATGCTGCAA
This sequence comes from Acleris laterana, assembly GCA_963966035.1. NCBI lineage: Eukaryota > Metazoa > Arthropoda > Insecta > Lepidoptera > Tortricidae > Acleris > Acleris laterana. The sequence goes on along the minus strand of OZ014450.1, from coordinate 9,234,933 downwards.
GATATTAAAAGTTAACAGATAATCGTCATCTAAAATGACAGAGATTTGAAACAATGAAACCGAGATTTCATCATAATGAGATCATAGAAACCATAAATATTATATCAGCCGAGGAATGAAATTAGCAAAAAACTTTGCATTACTTATTTATACATATTACTGATAGTAGTAAAAATATTCATCGTACAGGCACAATTTACTGTCACGAAATTAATAATATTAGCTGAAAAACTACTGCTCGACAGACATACATATTCACACTGTGGAAGTGTGGATATCGATGACCTTAGCTGGGTCTTTCTGGGTCAATCTAACAAAATTTGTTATCACTAGCCATCAGAATTAAGTTCTACAGGTGGTCACTTAACTTGGTGGTTACGGACTTTGTTTGCGGATATAACCATATTTTTTCTGTTTATAGTGCATCTTCGCCTGCCTCCTGGCCTTCGCCGCCGCCAAGCCCCTGGTGGTGAGCTACGCGTCCCCGCTGGCCGCCTACTCCGCTCCGGTGGCGGCCGCGTACACCGCGCCCGTCACCTATTCCGCTTACTCTGCCTACTCCGCTCCGCTCGCGTACTCACCCTATGCCTACGCCTCTCCCTACTCCGCATACTATTTACCTGCGTTGAAAACTGCAAATGATGTTATTTAAGACTGAATACGACTTATCCCACAATAAACCATGACATTACGCCAATACTTTTGTTTTGCTTTTGAACCCACCTACGCTGCTATACCTACAGGGTGGAAATAATAAAGGGAAAGTATATAATATAATATAATCCTTGAGATAGGATATAGGGCAGTTATCTCAAGGATTTGAGGTAATGGCCCATTGATTTCTTCCACCCTTCACATGTTGATATACATATTTTTGATTTGACCTTTCGTTCATTATACAAACTATATGAGTTAAATATATCTTGATTTTCATTTTGTTGATACAAAAAATAAAACAAAGAATACTGATAGACATAATTAGATGAATAGTATACACATATACTATGCATCTAATTATGTTAGTGTTTTTCTGACTTATTAAATATTCGGACAAATGAAACAGTTCGGAAACAAATCTTCGTAATTGCGACTGGTTACCATTTACTGTCTTAGTTCCACTGAGTCCCACAGACCTGGGCCCTTATCCTACTTTGTCTCCACCCCTACTTTTCCTATTGTTAACATTATGATAGCTCTTTTTTTGATGACAATAATTACATTATTATTATTGTGGATTAATTTACTGATGTGTGCACCAATTATGGATCTTTGCTATCTGAAATAAATAAAAAAAAAAATAAAAAAAAAAAAAAAAATGGCGGCCGAGTTGTTAACAGTTCGATTGCCATCGGGGCAAACGGAATAGAGCTACCGCCTATTACTATTATTGTGTTTTCTAATTAACTAAAGAATTTCCTTGCAATCAGACAATACATTTTTGTAGCGCAAGTAAAAACACAATTTATGGGATACGTAACAAACTTTAATAACAATTACCCTTTGAGTAGTCAGCTTACCGGGAAAAGATGGTAACTTTTTTCCGTTAAGTTGATAACTCGAATGTGAATTGGTAAGGTGATTCTAAAATAAGGTGAAGGGAAAATAACTAAAAATAGCGGTGCTTTAATCCATCATTTAAAGGGATAAAAAAACTTTAGCTAAAATGGCTGCTGCCTTTTAAACAGTATTTTTCCCAACTGCACATTTTGCAATCATCAACTACTCGTTGAGACCAATTGAAATAGTTCAAAATCGGTAGGTCTACTCTACAGGGTATCCTATATTTAAAGTTTCAAAACGAACCTTTATATAGACGAGCCTTTATTCTAATATCTAAACAACCTAACTTAAACTAAATTGTATTGTTATATTGTAACATAATTCTGTTAAAAGTTTTTAGTTTCCAATTCATCTCTTAAGACAGAGTTTTCAATCATCAAATGAATGAATTAGTTACCCCCGACGAAATAGAGAGGTGTTATAAGTTTAGCGTGTTATCTGTAGATCTTTGTTACGTATCTATCTGTATATCTGTCTATACGTTTAGGTACTTAAATAAATTTAAACAATCCAAACCACGTGACATTGTTAAATAGCCAATCAAAACTGTTTATCGAACTTTGACGTATCAGTATTCTGCTTCTACTGGTAGTTAAAGTTGTTTTATTTTAATTTTTTTATAGTAGTTTATGCAATAGTTGTATAAGAGAGGTCAAAATATATGAGTGGCGTGAGTTACGATGTGAGCCGAAGGCGAACATCGTAAAGGAAAGCGCCACGAGTGTTTTTTGACTTAGTTATACACCGTTGCATACAATACTTTTTCTACGACTAGGTTTCAAATGAAATGCAAAATTAAGCGAAAAAACTTACAAACGAACGAACGAAGTAAAGAACAACAAACGAGCGGGAAACAAGAAAATGACAAAATATGTGTCTATGGTTTACTTTGTTTTTAAATTGACGGAATGGAAAAAAGAATTATTTACAATTCCAAAACATTTTAATTTGACCAATCAGAATACTTCACTAAATTAAATCCACCAATCACAATACACATCGACTGTCAAACGGAACGATAGGTTCTTTTAGGTACGTGTTTCTCTTTAACTAATTTAAATCTTTTAAAAAAACTTTGTAATTCGTATCAACCAATCAGAATACAGCTATTTTAAAATCGACCAATCAGATAACTGAAATCATTTCTCAAAACATTAGGTGTTTTATAGTCCCTATTTCACAATCGTTAAAATATGATTAACAGGCTACACTTAGTAATCTGTGGCGTATCGTTAGGGCGACTTTACGACACCGAGAGCTGTTATGGGGAATAGAGTTATAGACTTTTCTGAAGTCATATTATCTATGTTCTTATAATAGTGTTCGTGACTATGTAAAAGACTAATAAAAGTACAGGAGTAGAAAAAATACCTAAAAGTGTAGACTGTAGGTTTTAATGAAAATCGATGGGGCCATATAAGAGACCAGCTCTGAAAGAAGGGGTCGCCATTATATCGGGGGTTTTCAGCCATTTCATAATTAAATAAATATCAAGGGACAATCTCACACAAGTTGAGCTAATCCTAAACTACGCTCTAGGCTTAAACTATGGGTACTAGACAACGACAAACTTACTTATACATATAGAGAAATACATACTTAAATACATAGAAAACATCCAAGACTCAGGAACAATTACCCCAGCCCATTACACCCTTACTGGGATTTTAACCCGGGACCACTAGCTTCGTAGGTATCGTCACTACCAACTAAGTTAACGTGGCTATGCCTCCTAACTTCTTAATTTTTAATTATGTTTTTTGTCCATGGAGTATTACAGCGAGTGAAAGCCACGTACAGTTTATCTGTCGCTGTTCGGCTATTCGGCGCTCGTTCACACCGTATTTCTCTACGTAGGTGCTTATCACTTACTATTGCTAAGTAGATTATTTAATTTAGAAATTTAAGATGACAATAACATGTTTTTAAGGATGCTTTTGCACTTATGTGCATCAATAAATATGCTACACCACATGTGACTAGGCAAATCATTTATATAGGGTCAAAAAAAGCGTTGAGTTGGTATACATTTTATTGGTTATGTTATTTAAACAGCATCTTCTCTAATTATCAACGCAGGTAGTAAGTGGAGTAGGGTGAGTCGTAACCGTAAGCGGAGTTGGCAAGAGGCGAAGTGTACGCGCTGTATGTCGAGTAGGCGGCGACGGGTGCAGTGTACGCGGCCGCCACGGGCGACGTATACGCCAGCGGGGACGCGTAGCTCAGCACCAGAGGCTTGGCGGCGGCGAGGGCCAGGAGGCAGGCGAAGATGCACTGAAAATTACAAAAGTGTTTAAAAATAATAATGTATACATCTATCCGGGGACAATGTCACACAAATTGACCCAGTCCCAAATTAAGCTCTAGGCTTGTACTATGGGTACTAAGACAACGATAAACTTACTTGTATAGACAAATACATACTTAAATACCTACTTAGAAAACGTACGGGGTATCTCTGCTGATTTAACCACCGCCCGGTAGTTTGAGTATTCACTTTATGCTCCCCCTCTCTCCCTCCTTCCTGTACAGCTTAAAAGTATGTACCGTGAACCGTGTATATATATGGCCTATTGGATAATCCAACACTGGGTCCTTACGTAATATTATGTTCTGATCACGTTTATCAATAATTAAATTTTGTCCGTTTTCATTACTAATAGTTCATTTTATTTCGTAGGTAAGGCTTAAGTAAAAAAGGAGAACTGATTTGTATGCCTTTTTACGCATTGCTTCGAAAAACTTGACTCATTTTAATGTATAATTTCTAAATATGTTCCTCTTTCTCATTTACCAGAAGTTAGAAAAATATTTAACTGCAATTATGAAGGCAACGTGTTTTCAGTATACCTGTATAAAACATATCAAATTCAGTGGGTTCAACGATAGTTTGGATGTAAATCTAGAAGGTATTTCCACGCTTCACGCTTTTGTGCATTTAATAGGCGGTTTTCTGAGAAATCCTGTTAATTTGAAAATGTTCTTATTACTTAATTGTTTTTCTTACCAATTTAAACATTTTGTAGGTTTGTTTACTCGGAGCGGCGGCTGACCTGAGTGATGTCCAATTATCGTCGGCAGCAACTTTATACTCTGCGACGAAGGCCGGGGCTGCATCGGCGGCCCTCAGCATAGACCAGAAATCTGCTTCCTAAATTTAAATGTGCGTAGAATAATAAACAAGTCAAGATCAAGAAAGATATTAAAAAGATAATACCCGTTTTTACTTATTTTTTACTCTTTACTTACTGAGAACCATACTAATTATTGAAGACTTTAAGGTACGGGCGATTGTTTCATTAATCCAAGGATTAAGTACAAATAAATAGCCGACAAGATCACTAATTATTATTTTACAAAAAATCTCTTTCTCTACTTAGTGCGTATTACCTAAAATAAATAAATACTAAGGGCCGATGTCACACAAATCGACCTAGTCCCAAACTAAGCTCGAGGGTTGACTATGCTATGGGTACTAAACAACGATATGAATACTTACTAAACAACGAAATGCATCGAAAACATCCAAGAAACAAATTCTCGTCCTCATCACACAAATATTTCCCCATACCGAGAATCTAACCCGGGACCGCTAGCTTCGTAGGCAGGGCCACTAACTCACTACCAACTAGGATATCGCGTCGTCAAAAAGGTGAGATACAACACGCTTTTGAAGGTAAGGCCACAGAGACATATTTTTCAATGATAACCTAGTTTTTTATTTTATTTCACAAACACTTCTGTTATTGTGTTTGACTTTAGTTATTGTAGGTATTATTGGTGTGATAAAGTGCCAAAGTTTTGCTTGTTGATTAAGTAACAGATTTTTATTTAAGATCCACTACCAACATAATGTACTAAATACTTAGGTTTGTGTAAAAGTTCTCCAGGAATACTAGTGATAGAGGTAATAAAAGAGAAAACAATTAAAAACCAACATCAATGGCATTTAAACGTAACCTTTTCAGTGAGAGAGAAGTGGTTAGGGTAACATACTCGACATCTATAAAGCCATTGAGCAGAAGATGGATGTTTTCTCGTAGGTGTATTTGATTACCTAATGAAAATAAAATACTGGGGCTGTATTGTACTGGGTAAAGAACATATTGCCTTTGACGTGTTATCGTGTTGTCAACGTTTTGATAACTCTTATTTACTTGACAGTAATGGTGACCGAGTTCAAAACAATTGCCATGACACACGTCAACAGCAATATGGTTTTACTGAGTTGAATTAGATGCCCCGGTAAGTACACCGCTTGCCGATTTACAGTTCAGGTTTATTATGAATATGCCTGTGTTGTGTATTAAGTGGTAGTACTTAGACTTTGTGCGGGGACCAGATCTTGTGACTCTAACCTACCGCAATGTTCGCATTGTTGTACATTCTAGATATTACTTATTATTATCAAGTTGAGATATATTGCGGATCACTTCGTTAGCCCGAATTTAATTTTCTATAATTGTATCACTGGCCATATTATTCATATGCCATAAAGATTTTTTTTCTGAACCCGTTCCGGTCTGTTTTACATGCCATTTTATAGAACCCAATAGGTAAGGTTAGGTTTGTTTTATAACAATTCTGAATATAGTTTACGGTTTCAGAAAAAAATATGGCAAATGAATATTATGGCAAGTAATACAGTTATGGCAATTGAAATTAGGGTAGGTAAACGATAGAGAACCTTGAGATTGTAGTCTTCAGAATTCAAATCTCAGACACCACTTCTCAGATCCGCAGTCTCAGATCCCACTTACCATCAGTGCCTTTTCCTCGCCATAAATAGGGCTCAAAAAAGTACTAGAAGAAGTTCTCTGCTATTCTGATTTTTTTATGTCACCTAAAATATGGCTTACACAAAAATGGCACTGTTATAGAACATTATCTACTCATAGGGGTTCAAAAGCGTCGAGGTTGGCCGTCGGTTGAGGTGTTTCCGTTATCTATTGTGTATTTATATCTGTACCTATACTCCATACCAATTGACTTGTATTATTTAGTAAACAATTATGTAACTCAAAATGCATCATTTTGGCTAGAACAGCCGTAATCTGCTGAATAAAGAAATTAGACCATATTTTGCACACCATTAACCTGGTTTTACATCATGGATGGTATTTTCATGACAAGATTGTTATTTTAGGGTAAAAGGGATCATTTTTAGGGTAATAAAGTGCTTACTAAATAAGTCAAGTCTATTGGTACGAACTTTACATATAAACATTATTGTATACAAAACAATCAAACTTTAAATCGCATACAAACTTTACAAATGTGCTTCAACACCGTACCTCCTGGGAAATAAACTCTATAAATGACCCTCTATGGTTTGATGTGGGCACGCGCATTGACCTCCAACAGTTGCTCAATCCCGAGGATTGTCACCGCGGACACGTGCCGGCTAACCTCTGATGCAACGCGACCGGACCTGCATGCCCAACTCTTGGAGGTGCATGCACGAGGGAACCAATTTTATACTTTATACTTACACTTTAAAATTGTTTCTACGACGTAAATTGACGGATATATTTTAAGGTTATGACCAAAAATAAGGACAATGATCAAATTAAAAGCAAGTACAGATATTTAGGTGACTATAAGGGCTGATTTTTCAATCTCCAGATAACTCTATCTGCGACGTAAATTGTAGCTCTGTCCTTATCTTTCTTATGACAAAGAATAGGACAGGGCTACAATTTACCTGATGTATAGTGTTATCTGGACATTGAAAAATCAGCCCTAAAAATATCTTATTATCAAATGATAATCTACAATGTAATTAATGCAAAAACAATAAGTGCGAGGTTATTATTAGTAAGTAGTCCAGGGTAATTTATTCACTTAAAGCATTACATACCCTAAAGAGCGTAGGACTATTGACATTGAAATTCAGAGATCTGTTTACAAATGATGCTTGAATATTAAAAAGCTCACTTCATCTGAGTCTACCAAGATTAAGTACTATTGTTTAAGTAGTTTAGTGTTGCCTCGATAGACTTCGTCAATATAATTAACTTAAGTCACATCATAAAAACCTGGTAGAAGTAAGTCAAACCATGCTCAGTGTAGGGGTGGTTCATCGCCGATACTAGAATACAAAAAAGTATCTCGAAAAATCACAAATATTAACTATTTTCCCATTTAATGTTATTTGGTGTTGTCTTAGATGTTTTTTCGCGGTATTAAAAATCATCGCCTGAATCTCTTGAAACAATCAAGTCTACTTAGTTGTGATCGTTTTCCTTTTTACAATTGTATGCTTTTATTTAAAATATTTTGTTTTAGTACCTACTTAAACTTTTGGATGTTGGCGTAACTCTAACGAAAATAAAGCTTTTCGAGTTCAATATTTCCTACACGATTCCCCAAATCTAAAATAGATGATCAAAATATTTGTGCAAAATTCCAGTTTTGTATCTTTTGTACTTTTTGAGAAAAAGTGAGCTTTACTTACAGACATACAGACAGACAGAAGGACACGGCGAAACTAGGTATAAGTGTCCCCAGTTTGACTTCGGAACCCTAAAAAAGTTAAAACAAGTTATAAGAATATTGTATAAAATTATGGGACATAAAGTGAAGGTGTAAGTAAATAGACGCATAGATAGTTGTTCTTGGAAAACTTGGTGACCTATGGTTTGGTTGCATCCGCGATGATTATCTTGAATTCGGAGCATCGCCGACGCGCAAGCAGCCCTCGTATTGTCTTGAAATATTCCTCATTCGCATTGAAACAGTATTTAAAGTGGCTACATTGTATCCTAGGCATCATTCACTCCGGTTTATCCCGCAATACACAAACGAAACCAACATGTTCAAACTGGTAAATACGACTTAAAGAAAACTTCTAGTAAGAAGGGCTTAAAAGCCCAAGTAACCCTTATAACGTCATTGTATAATGATCGCATAACTACCAAGAAAGTTGAACAAAATCTACGTAGGCACATCGGGCGTCGGTCACGTTTTTCTGCGCCAGCTAATCTCTTATAAGGCTTCCAATGGGTTACGGTGACGTTATTGACGTACTTAATTGTTAAGTACTTTAAGTGGGAAATGTGTTTGGTTGGAAAGGTGCTCCCGCCAAGATTGAGCGTATTATTTTATACTAGCTTCTACCCGTGACTTCGTCCGCGTAGTTTTCAATTTTTGTGATTTCCTTAGGAACTTCAAAATTATCTAGGATGAAAAGTACAATGTTCGCATTTATAGTACTTATTTACTAATAAGCGGATCCCTTTGACTGCCATACATATCGTTGGTCATAATATATTGTTAGTCATACTTTTTTTTGTCATAACTTATTTCAGGCTGAAGTTACAGTTTTTAATAAACGTGTATCGTGTAGATTAGTTTGGTTAGGTTAGGTTACATACATAAACTCACGCCTTTATTCCCAGAGTGGGGTAGGCAGAGCCACAGAATTTCCAACAACTATAAAAACTTTTTGATAGGTAATTCTGTAACCACATTTTGCTCACTTAGGCGAAGATGTTTACCAGTGTATTAGTGACAGGTTGCAAGCCCATCGCCTAACAGTACTACACGCCTTTATTACCTACCTTAGTCGGCTTTTACGACATCCACGGAAAGATACGGAGTGGCACTATTCTAATCCGGCTACCACACGGGGTAAAACACATTATGATTAAAAATTATTATGGCAGTCAATAGAGACCCACTAATAAGATTAGCTTAGCTTGCTAATTTTACTTAATCTCCAATTAATCATTTTAGCTTGTTAGTCATAACAGTCTTTTTTTTTTCTCAGGTAGCATTCGCAGCTCTGTTCGCCGTCGCCGCGGCTAAACCCGGCATCCACTCCGTCGCCTACCCTGCAGCATACACGGCTTACACCGCCCCCGTAGCCGCCGCTTACACCGCTCCCCTAGCCGCCGCCTACACTGCCCCTGTGGCCGCTGCGTATACCGCCGCTTACACCGCACCTCTGGCCGCTGCGTACACCGCTCCCGTTGCTGCTGCGTACACCGCGTACGCGTCTCCTTACGCGGCGGCGTACACAGCACCTGCGTACGCGTACCTTCGCAAATAAATTGACCTACGCTGAAAAATAAATGTTCAAATGAGAGTGAATTAAATAGTTACGTATTAAAAAAAACATTTTTTATTCGCTTAATAGTTTACATGTTATAATTTAAAGTAATATACAGTCAGCATCAAAAGTAGCAAAGGAGAATAACATTCTCAAAATCATCTAAGCTCGACGTATTTTCTTGACAATAGAGTCGAGTGCATGCAAATCATTTTGACCTCTTCGGTTGCGTAGCTACTTCTGATGCTGACTGTACACGAAGTAACATAATTATTACACATACAGATGATTAATTACATACCTACTCCTTTCCGATGATAAATACTTACGAGAAAATAACGAAGTCACGTTGAATAGCAATTTTCTATTAACTTTATCTCTATCTTTATCTGTACTTTTTTAAACAACTTTGTTATCCTTTGCTAAGCTTGTCCTTTTTAATTTAATTTAAAGCAAATAAAACACAGAAACGCAACAACACAACAACTAGACTAATGAACACAAAATAAACCTGTTCCACATACCTGCGTAAAATAAAATTAGAAGAGCTTGAATCGCCAGTACGCTCGCGTCCCCTTACATACATACAATACCTACTATTCGTTTCTTAAAAACCACCGGCAATCTTCGTTTTAGGGTTCCCAAGTCAAACTAACCCTTATATTTAAGCCATGTATGTCTGTCTGTCTGTATGTCACACACACTTCTCGGAAACTATCGAAGTTATAAGACTGAAATTTTGTATACATACATACCTACATACATACCGTCACGACTTCATCCCAGAGCGGGGTAGGCAGAGTTACAAAATTACCAACAACTGTAACAACTTGTTGGTAATCCTATACCCACATTTTGCACAACAGGCTACGATGTTTACCATGTGTAAGTATAGTAGTGGCAGGTTGCAAGCCCATCGCCTAATTTCATTTATACATAATACTTGGTTATTTATACCGCGCACTAAGGTAAAAGATGAATTATGTCTGTAAAAACAAATATTTTAGGGTACCTTTTTTTCTGTACAACATCGTGTGATATATTTCGATTAGCTAATAAAAAACATTATTTATTCAACTATTTTTAAATTTGGGGGACCGTTAAAGAAATGTTGGACAAGTACAAAAAAACTTAAAAATATCTTTAACGAGAGCACATATAGATCGGTATCTGACGAATTTAAAAGGAAAACTATCACGACTAAGTAAACTTCCTTCCTGAGATACAGGAGGCGACTAAAGTGTTTATCCCTATTAAAAATCACCTACTTGATGTTTTTCGTGATAGTTATTTGTGTTTGTAGTGCCGTCGGGCGTAGAAACCCTACACTGAGCATGGTCTGACGTGGTTTTTCCATGATGTACGAGAGTCAAAAATGTCCACTATCCATTACGAATACGAGAGTGATAAAGTGATAGCTATTAACAATAGGTACGATTTTGCTCTACCAGTTATTGACCGCTCTTCAAGAAGCCGTTTTAAGAGAATAACAGCTCGGCGCCTCTATTCTAGGCAGTAAAATCCAAATCGCTTGTGACCAGCTGGCCTATTGCCTAACGCACTCGCAATCGCAATCGACTTCAAAGTGGAACAATTGTTTACATTTTGTATGCAGACTCACCTTCGATTTTCAAAATGAAAACGATTGCGGTTGCGAATGCGTTAGGCAATAGCCCCTCTGTTATTGCATTGTTCTTAACTCAGCCGCCATTACTGTCAAGCAAAAATAAGAGCCATCAAAACGTTGACTAATACTATTGTCAAAAACGATATGGATTGTATTATGTAAATGTTTGTCTGTAAAATTGTAACCAGTTTTTTTAACGCGAAATTTCTTCATTATTAATAAGAGGCTGAATACAAAACTTAAATGTTGTATTGTTTCATGGTGATAACGATTAGTGACACTGATGAAGTTGAGGGTAAAAAGTGGTACATAATAATATTAATTCTAGTACTTTTAGGATTCAACCAAGCACAAAGGGCGAATCAGAGCCGTTCGCTAGGCATATCACGTGTCTCTAGCTTATGAACGCAAGGAGCAACAGACCTTAGTTTTGCATATAGTACCTATGTATAAGCTTAACACAAAACTAAATATCGAAATGGAATTTATTTTTCAGAACTATACTAGACAATAATATTATATCATATTTGGAATCATCGCTTAGAGTACCGTAAAATGGGCTATTTCCAATCGACGTAACATTATAGTCCATTTAACACTTGTTCTTATTTGTAACAAGTTAAGACTTATTTTAGGTTGTGTCCCTGCTCACCCCTTAATCCCTACTGGTGCCGTTTTACGGTACCTACATGAGGAGGGGAGAAATGTATTTTGTTATATAAATAAATGGGGGTCATCATGTATAAACAATTTAAAAAATTAATTACAAATGTGGGTTTCGATAAGAAATACCTACTGAACAAACATCTAAACATCTACTAAACATCTTTGCCTAAGTGAGCAAAATGTGGTTACAAAATTATCAAATAGGTAGTTGTTGGAAATTCTGTAGCTCTGCCTACCCCACTCTGGGAATAAAGGCGTGAGTTTATGTTATGTGTATACCTACTGAAAACGCCTATCGATTTTATTTCTCACGTCAAACAATCTTGACTGGTTCATTTTCGTTACCTATTTTTTATTGGTTATTGTTGTTATTAGCAACGGTTAAGTATAGTACCGCTAAACCATTAGATGTATCGCGGGGCCGACTCGTACTTAACGGAATTTTCTTTAAGAAAAACTTACATTCTGATCTAAAAATAAGTAATTAAGTCCGTTTCTTCAGACCCTATTAGCCGAATACTTGGTATAATTAAATAGACTATAAAATTTGAATATTTTTTACGATAATTACTTGAATAATTCAGGCCTACTACGGAAGACACGCGAGTACCGTAAGATATTATTTGTGTGCTGTAGTTCAAGCATTAAATTTATGCAAATGTTGTTTACTAAAGATAACGTGAATATTGCCATTGTTATGGCACCAAAAGTGCCCACTGTTTGCCTTTTAAATATTCCGGAAATAGAAAAAGCACAATTAGCAACCAGTCTCAATAACATTAACGCCGGGGGACGAAGCCGTTTTCCTCGTTTATCTGTTTAAAAGCATTGTTTTAGGAATTCACTGCTAAGGTTTAAGTTATTTCTATGAAATAAACAGTCCACAGAAGGATTATCATATTTATCATAAACAATGCTCCATAAAGAACAACAATGATATTCGAAGTTCAAGGCAAGGTTTTAATGGCAGCCTTGAACGTCCTTAAGGCAACCATAGATAGGCACCAAACACATAATTAAGTAACAATCACATACAGTGGCAGAATGTTCTACCTCTCAAGCCCAATACGACCTTGATTGGGCGACGAATTGTGACTCTGTCGATGTGTACTTATATACAGGTTGTTGTCATCCAACAAGGATTTAAAAAAATATCACCTACTAGTTACGTATAGTTTAACCATGTAAATTAAATACAGAATACCATTTAGCAACAGTAATTAGAACCATAAAATAAGTATTTACTCACAATTATACTGTATTTTAGATTTCAAATATGAGATCTAAAAGAGCTGACTATATTTTTAGCCCAGATTAAATGGCACTCAACATTTCGCTTAAACTACAAACAGGATAATTATTTATTGTCCTGGAAAATTGGAAGCATTCCGAGGGCAAAAGCGATAAACGAGTTCTACGTGGATGAAGTCACTGTTCCATTAACGACTGATTTTGATTTGATTTGATTTTATTTTATTTATTGGAGAATAAAACAAATATAGACGACATACAGAATTTACAATAATATGCTAAAGAGAAGTAATGAATAAATGTCTAAATCCTGATACAATTTTTACTTAGAATTAATAGCAAGAAGTAAAGGTAGCAGTTACGGCTGATACATTAATTAGATTACGAACTCAAATTGACAACAGGACAGAGAGACAGGCTAAATATTCTAAATTACAGTACAAAACACACGACAATGTTAACATAATAAACATATACATAAAAGAAATCCACATGTATAGCACGTACTATATTTAATTAAGTAACTTATTGACTTATTTCTTGAATCGGACGCGCGAGCTACTGAACATGTCGGCTGAGGAGAGCGGCTCGTTGTGAACCGTGCACATTCTGCGCAGCGGTGCCACAGAGTAAGGCCTGATTCACACTTTGCGAAGTGCAAGTGCGAAGTTCATACACTTACCACTTGCCACTTGACAGCAAATGTATGAACTTCGCACTTGCACTTCGCAAAGTGTGAATCAGCTATAAGTATGAGCTCATCGGGACAGCGAACAGGGTAGTGATTCTGTAAACAACGCCGGTCGTGCGGAGTGTCGAGTGATATCTAAGCGGCTAGATTAAGTAGTCCCGTCAGTGCGAACAAAACACATTGTAGCGCGTGCATTTTCAATTTAGCAGCACGATGGGTCGAACGTATAAGGCTGCTTAATTGAAAATGCACGCGCTACAACGTGTTTTGTTCGTACTGACGGGACTACTTAATCTCGCCGCTTGGATATCACTCGACAGTCCGCACGACCTGCATTGTTTACAGAATCACTACCCAGGGCTGTTGATCTGGTCCTGAACTTAACGTGAAATTTAGAATGTTTACTCCTTTAAAGATGTAGAAGACAGAGACCCACAAACAAGGACTTTAAAAAAAATTGTCCCCATAACGAAGAAAGATGGTGCTGCGGTCAACTAACTTCTTAAATATCCATTAGTAAATAAAACACTCGAGCCACAATCTTGTAAAGGCAAAAGCGATAAACGAGTTCTACGTGGATGAAGTCACTGTTCCATTAACGACTGAGTATTAAATTAGTAAGTATTTTTGTGAAATAGAAGTTACACTGTACTTTTTGATACAAACTTGTCAATATATTCATGTCACTATGATGTCTGTTTACCATCACCCCGTGTAACATAAATCGGTAGCGCAATCAAAGTTATTCAAGTCGCGTAGAGGTCCCGGCCGCGCACGTCCCGGGCTGCGCGGGCGCCGGCTCGCTGCCAGCACAATGGGGGTCATCATCGATCCGTATAAAACAGCCTGGACGCGGCGCTATCATCAGTGTTAGACAAGCATTCTCTAAACAAACAATCAATATGTACAAAATTGTAAGTATGGAGAAAAGTGCTTAATGTACTGTGATTAGAAAGTGTTTTTTTATTCGATTGATAAAATGTGACATTAATGGATTGCTACTTTCTTTCAATATAATGTTTTGTAATCATAAATGGACGAGCCTTTTTGGGTTACACCTCGAGTCACAGGTCGCAGCGGTTCAGTCGTGTTTGTGTCATATCAGAGCGCAGAGAGGCAATATTCAGATAGAATTCGCCGTCAAATCGCCGTAACTACAAAGTGCCAGCGCTAGCGAAATAGTTCACCATAATTGTCGGTGTATTCCCTCATAAAACCTAAATAAGTGTTTGTAACACTTTACGTTTCGCTTTAAATTCGTGAAGGTACTCTAAAGGATAGTTTTTACATAGGAGTATCCCCCTGTAGACGTTGAAAGCTGTTTGCAGTCACCTAGCACGTCACTCTTACGCCTCCTAGTTAATTTTGGTTCTCGATAACTCTAACCATTTTCTTTTGTTTTCCAGCTGATCTTCGCCTGCCTCCTGGCCTTCGCCGCCGCCAAGCCCCTGGTGGTGAGCTACGCGTCCCCGCTGGCCGCCTACTCCGCTCCGGTGGCGGCCGCGTACACCGCGCCCGTCGCCTACTCCGCTTACTCCGCCTACTCCGCGCCGCTCGCGTACTCCCCCTATACCTACGCCTCACCCTACTCCGCTTACTACATCTAAGAACCTCGTCTCAATGTGCTAGTGCATTTGTTTATCGCAATTTGAGACCTACTGATTATGTAATACGACCTACGCTCCGTATTATGATGCCGAATAAATGTTAATGATAAGTAATTTTGTCTTTTTATTTGATTTTGTCCGGTCCAGATTAAAACAATACGTAAAGAGCAGGAGAACTTAAACAGTCTTTAATTAAAGTCCAGACTTTCATAAAAATGTATAATGGGTTATAGTGTTCGCCGGTAAGAAGTCAATCCAGACACGAGTCATTTCTGTACAAATTATAACCTTAAACCCTTATTAAATAGGTTATAAATTGTACCTACGACGACAGGTGGGATTGACGTCTTATCGTCCGGGCACTATTGTAGTGAGAGAGTAATACAAACCTGACGAGCGTTTTAAGGGTTCTATTGCATATTTAAAAGCTTTAATGATGCATGTATACCTACATATTTTGTCAACTTGTTTATATTCTAATCCCAACACCAATTTTAAACCAGACGAGAATAAAACCTATAAAAATGGAAATGTTATAATTTTTATTTTTATTCTAAAATCTCAAAATTTGTAATAAGAATCCTCATTATCATAAATTCTACAGTTTATTACACTTCACATTGAATTTTAATTAGCGCCTAGCATGAACGACAAACACAAATACTAATTCGGCCAAACCGGTACCTACAAAAAAATATAAGTAACACGAAATTAATTTCATCTTATGGAATGAAATTAGCATAAAACTCGATCACCCCACGAGTTACCGAAATAAGAACTTAAAACATAATAATTAAGTCAGTAGCAGGAACACAATTTGTGGTCCAAGTTATATTCAAATTGTGTGTTGTATTACATTTAAAAGATAGTAAAACGCACATATATGAATTTTACACTTCTCTTTTATTTAGTTCCGCTATTTATAGAACTCAGATACCGATGCGGTTGAGAAAGGAAAAGCATTAACGAATAAGGACACAAACCTTTTGTCATTTTAAATTCTGCTTGTAACAAGGGTTTATTTAATCACTTTATTATATTTAATCTATGCATTATGAATATAAATTAATAAATGAACATGATTAAAGAATAACTGGCAATAATACTATACAGTGGCATGAAAATAGACTTTTCCGCTTAACACGATGATTTTAAACCGATCGTTAAGTTTCTAGTTATATTTACATTGGCTATATGTATAAAGAATTCATACTCACCTCCTCGTCAGAGCATTAACGTAGGAGTTTTGAGACTAAGTAGCAGCCTTAAAACTCATTGCTTGGTGCTAATCCTTTGATTGTAACGACGCGTTAACCTAGTTGGTAGTGGCTTTGCTACGAAGCTACCGGTTCTGAGTTCCATTCCCGGTATGACCAAATGTTTGTGTGACAAGCGCGAGTATTTTAACAAAGTTTTGGATGTTTTCTAAGTATTTAAGAATGTGTTTTTCTATATAAGTATGTCTACTCTTATAGAAACCTTGAGCTT
Organism: Acleris laterana; assembly: GCA_963966035.1. Taxonomy (NCBI): domain Eukaryota; kingdom Metazoa; phylum Arthropoda; class Insecta; order Lepidoptera; family Tortricidae; genus Acleris; species Acleris laterana. Next base: position 9,217,990 of record OZ014450.1, on the reverse strand, counting down.
AGTTTGGGACTAACTAAGTCAAATTGTGTAAGATTGTGCTTTGATATAATTTTTATTTTATTAAATCAAAGACAAAATCAGCATGTTAGCCCTACGTACATCGATATCACCATCACTTCCGCAATATATCTATTTTTTGCGCTAATCGAAGTTCGCGAGTATTTAATTGATCCAGTTTTGGCAAAGACCTTGGATTCGATGTATGACATAAATCGTTTGTTTTAACTTATTGATTACACGAATTCAATCTTGGATCGCGAGCAAAAGGTGGATATTATGATTACCGAGCGTTAACGGACGCGCGAGCGTCGGGATTGAGTATAAATTGGGCGTTTGGGGTGACCGCATCATCATTCGATTTGGTGCTTTTCTTGTGAATTCACCTAATTACAACTTTACCCTCAGCCATGTACAAACTGGTAAGTTATGAGTAGTTAAATATGTTTAAGGATAATATGTTGTTATCTTATTTGTATTTTCAATGCATCCCATGCATTTTTTTGTTTTAATTTTATTTTGTACATAGCCCCATGAACGTAATAGAGATGATAATTCAACCATAACTAGATCCCAGTAACTGGTATTTTAGAAGCCATTAATTAGCCGTTTTACACAATAAATTTACATTTTTAACCGACTTCAAACAAAAGATAAACGAAAAGATAGAGGTTCTCGATTCGTCGCAATTGTATATTGTTTCTGTTTCTGTTTATTTTTACTCCCATCAGGTCATATCTTCTAATGCAAGATATTTTTATTTCATATGAGATTAAAACACAAACATTCAAGCATCTGTTCATATTTTACATTTATAATACTATATTGCAATTATCTGCAACTTTGTCTGCGTAAAACTGGTTTAAGGATCAGTATTCAAAATTTATAAAATATAGGTATATTAATAATATAAAGTATCCTCTATCCTGTGTCTAGTACCTACATGGACTACCTGCGTTCCATATTTACCTAAATCGATATAGTTATTTCTGTATAATTGAAAATGGAGCATCCAAACATCAAATCATCCAAAAAAACACAACAAAAAAAAAATGTGCTGAAGCCTTATTGTTTACGGGTTAACTTAAATAATAATTACGTACGTAGGTTAGGTTGGGTTGGACTTGTGACTATCACAAAATCTAAACTCCTGCGCCGAGAAAAGCCTGTTAATAAAATAAAAATTCTGCGAAATGATACGTGCTACGTAATGAGTGTCGAAAAAACGTCATATTACGAATGGTTTTTTCATTGTAATAGACGGATTAATAGGAACTGAGATAACCTTTTTAGCACGTATGGGTTTTAACAAAATGTACAAGACCATTGTCGTCTATATAGAGTAAAACCTCGCTAAGTTGTTAGTAGGTTCTATGTACAGTTAACCGATTTGATTCCTATACCACTAAGGTGTATGGTAAAGTGACGTTGCCAATCAAAATGGTACAGACTTCTTTTGATTTTGTTACGTCACGTAGACATAGTCCAAAGTGGCCTATATAGGAATCATATAGGTTGACTGTACTTAGTGCACTTATCCTCTATAATAATATAGACATATAATGTTTCATGATCATGTACAATATAAATAAAACTTACTTGAATCGTATCCTATACTATTTACCGAGCAATATTTGCAATCTCGCTTCCGAAAATTGATTACTCACAAAAGTATCCCTTTTCCTGAGGCATACACCTCTGCTCAGGAGGAACGGTGATGAAGATGATGACTTAACTTTATGTGATGTCAGATTATATTCTTTATTACCCGACCCGATGGACGTTGTGGTATCACTTTTTTATCTAGCAAGTTTTTAATTATTTTTTTTTAAATATTAAAGTTTTTCGATAAATTAAAGTGGAAAAGTTGCCCGAAAAAAAACGGACTATTAGGAACATCTAAAAAAACACCCAAACCGGTCCTGGCGCGTTCTCGAGTGATCCGGTAACCAACTAACAACATTTCATTTTTATTTTAATATTTTTTGTTTGGGATAATGTATCCAACATTATACTTAGGTCAACATCGCCATCCTAAAAAACATCAAACTTTATTCAGAATGCTCGTATATGTTATCACCACGTTCATCACTTAATATTGATGAATTAATTTAATCGTTTGTTTTATAATTAGGTACTCACCGTGTTCGCTGCCCTCGTGGCCTTCGTCGCAGCCAAACCCTGGGGAGGAGTGGCCTACACTTCTCCTCTGGCATACAGCTACTCCTCTCCCCTGGCGTACTCCGCGCCCGTCGGGTACGCTTCGTACGGCTCGCCGCTGGCCTACTCCGCCTACTCCCCGTACGCTGCCGCCCCCGTCGCCTACGCCGCTAGCCCCTTCGCCTACTACAAACGTTAAACTAAAACCTGATAATCCTGTTAATCTCTCCGCCATGACAACTTCTCAACATAGCTGTGAAACTGATAAACAATAAACATTTTGTTATAAATATAAGCAATTACTGTGTTTAATTTCTACATTAAATATCATGGTCGGTGCAAACTGACATTACTTTTAATGTTTCTGCATACGTTTAACTTTTGTCACTTTAAACAACTCCACGAAAACACAAGGTCAATGAGGATAGACGCGGTTTTTGGACATAGAAGACACGTTTTTCTGCTGTGATTATACATTCTTTTGTTACGAACCGGACCATTCGACGAGACCTTGGTAATAGTTCTCAAAGCATCAATTCTTTCACACTCATTTCCATTCGTTACTGTTTCTCTTACAGCCGGACCCAAATATGTATATAAGTACCGACGTCTTCATGTTATTTCATGCATTTCAGAGACAGCTGTGTGAGCTGCCGGTGTTACGAATTATTTTAGACACATACATAAATAGAGTAAACAAATATGACGAAGACTTTTGTGGTAAGTATTACGATTAGTAGTAGTAACAGTTCTATTTCGTAACAAAATCAACTTAAGACTCAAGTATTATTAAGTTTTTCAAGTGAAAAAGCACTAATAACTTGATGTTCTTACCTTTATCATTAGTTCATATTTAACAAATACCTAACAATGTCTTGAAGGCAAAATGTAACTTGTCAAACTAGAAGTGGAAACTGTTGCCTAGAATATCCATTCCATGAAAGTTAACGACTACAGATATAAAAAAAAAGGTTTAAAAATTACTTTAACACAGTTATTTAAAAATATAATGCACAACAGTTAACGAACTTTTTAAAAATGTTAAGTGCTTTGTCAGTACATTTTTAATTTGCTGGTTTTTACAAAGTACCTGTACAGATATTGATGTAGAATACATTGCGAGTCCAACTGAAGTTGGCGCCTCACAATATATTCGACAAAAAGCCGACTTCAGGTTTAAATTACCTACCATTTTCAAAAGAAGTTATTTTTTGCGTTTAATATAAGACATTTTTTTGTTTCTTATGTCCGAAAGTAGCCAGCATGTTGATTAAACGTTACGTCTCCATTATATGTTATATGGTTTAAATTTTATTTGCAGCTAGTATTAGCTGTGTTCGCGTCGGCTGCTGCTGAGCCTCTACTCTTCAGATCTCCATATCTGGCTTCGCCATTCGCGTCGCCGTACGCCTCAGCGGCCCTGGTGGCCCCGGGGGCCCCCGTGGTGGCCCCCGCTGGGCCCGTAGTGGCCCCCGGCGCCGTCCCCCTTTCCACCGTATCTGCGTATTCTTACGGCTCATCTTACAGCATACAAGACTACGCGCCTCTATTCAACAGCCCTGCTGCACCCCTCTACAGTTCTGCGTACACCCTACCATACAATTACGCCGACTGGTTCTATCGTAGATAACTTATTTTGTTATATGACCGTTTAACAAAGAACGTAACACGAATACTTCGAGGAGATAATATATTCGAGCTACGTTCTTATGTGTAGTGGGTGAGCAGATATAATCTTTTATTGTGCGTCACAATCACAATGTTATCTTGATAAAATGCCGTTTTACATTCATAACTGCCGTTTGTTGTACGCTGTGACATAAGCTGTGTCGTACTTATTAAAGTGTTTACATCGTTATTCTTTTGGTGGTGTCTCATTTAATAATCCTTGAGCTAAATAGAAGAACATTAATTCTATGCTTTGACGTTGTTTAAATGCAAGGTCTTCGCAATGGACGAATCATACGTTCATGATCCGGACTAAAGGCTAGTATTCTACTAGATAACGTACGATACGTCTAAAACGACTATCCATACCATACATACATAAACTCACACCTTCATTCCCAGAGTAGGGTAGGCAGTAGGTACTACGTAAACATTGTATATTGTCAAGGGGACACGGTTTCTGTAGGAGAATGTATCGAAACTTTTTATCTAGTTGTCTTGCAACATCATAATTAAGTTTTTTTTTTATTAGTTTTCTATTACTACTAATTATTTCTGGTGAAAATTCTGAGTTTTGACACATTTTCCTGCTCAACTACGCGTGAATACATTTATATCTTATTGTAAGTTAGATTCATTGTATTATATAATGCTAAGTTAAGTTTTATAATTGTATATTTAAAAAACGACTAGCTGTCGAGTTTCTTGCGGCATTTCATCTCAGCAGTGGTCTCTTGCGAAGCGCTGGTAGATTTTTGACGTGTAAAAGTGCCCGTGCGGCGTACTTACTTATCTTTTATCTTTTTTTAGAGAATTACCAACAGTTCTAAAAATTTGTTGACAAGTCTGTTACCACATTTTGCACAATCAGGCTAAGATGTTTACCAGCTTGTTAGTGACAAGTTGCTAGCCCATCGCCTAACAGTACTACAAGCCTTTATTCCCTCAGTAGCCTTTTACGACATCCACGGGAAGACTTGGAGTGGCACTATGCTAACCCAGAAACCACTATTGTAAATGCAAAGGTAAAAGGGGGGATATAGGGTGCGTTTATCCGCGATAAACGACCTCTATGTGGACACCCGGAATCTAGGTAGTGGCGGTTTGAAAAGTTTGGTCACTTTTCGACTCTATTTCAATGCAGTTAAGGTCCAAACGTGACGAAGCTTTTCATACCATGACTTGTAAAAAAAACCGCGTAAAAATATTGTTTGTGTCAGTGAACCCGGGGTCAGGAATATAAAGTGTTGTTTTATATAGGTAATATACAAAAGCTCCATATTTTAGACCGAATGGTAAGGCGAAACAAAACTCTTTCGAGTCAAAAACTTGCGCGCGAAGGGATCCGTGCCATTCTTGTACGCGCGTGTTCATTGAACACTGTTCAAGAGTGTTACCCCACCCCCTGTTATTTTATGTCATACCGATAAAATACACAGTCTGTGAAAATTTCAAGTGTCAACCTATTACGGTTGAGATATAGGTACCCGCTGACTGACAGACGGACGGTCGGTCGGACGAACGGACAGCAAGTCCCAAGGGTCCCGTTTTGGCACCCTTTAAAGGGGTGATAGACGGTCGAGTAAGTACGTCGTACTTAAGTACGAGCTTTAAGTACGCGTACACGTCTATCTGGGACTTTAGGAACGGAACCTTAAAAAGCTACATGTTTTCGGGTGTCACCGATTACCCACAAACAAAGCTAACATTCATGTTACATGAAATTAATCCGCGCATAAATATTTTAATTTTAAGTTTTAATCTTTAACGAAAAAGCAACGGGACGACATTTAAATTGTCGGGGTCGACAACCTTTGAGTCCATAACAAACAATTTAAAGAGTATTTCATAGGCCTCTAATTCTCTCAAAGGAACTGAAATAGAAGTAATCCCTTCCAATCAAAAACACACTGAGAGTCCTCGAGATAGCGTTGAAAACAATGAGCTACTCCAATAATTCCTAATTGGCCTCCTAAATTATTAGAAAATAATGATTGAGATCAATGTTTTTATTAGATACCTACTTACTAGTAAATTACATACATACCATACACATACATACCGTCAAGGTGTCGTTCCCAGAGTGGGGTAGGCAGAACTACAGAATTATCAACAACTTAAATAACTTATTAATAATTTTGCACAATTAGGCTAAGATTTTTACCAGTGTATTAGTGACAGGTTGCAATCCCATCGCCTAACAGTACTATTTACAAGCATTTATTCCCTTAGTCGTCTCTTACGACATCCACGGGAAGACATGAAGTGGCACTATTCTAACCCGGAAACCACGCGGGGGCTAGTATATTAATGACTCTATATTAAATAGTTAGTGTTAGTTTTCGTTGTGTCTTTAGTTGTGCGTTATAGTAGGTACTATGGGTACTAAATAACCAGTCATGTGCGAGTTTGACATGCGCAAAGGGATTACTTACCCCAAAAAAATCATTAGGTAAAGCGAACTGTACAAATACCTAACCACTTTTCGGATTTTTTCCTTTGGGTAGGTACTTGTTCTGTAAAACTCATTAATTTTCGAGTGTCAAGAGTGGTATACTTAATTTTCAGTAAATTATAAAGATAAAAATCCACACATTGGCTTTACCGAGAACCGAACCCGGGAACGCTAGCTTCATACACGTATAAATACCAAGTACGAACTAGGTAGGAATAAGTAACTAGGCTAACCAAGCCGCCGCTCACGATCTATTGATAGCCCGGCTCGTGAGACAGACAAAGAATACCAGTTTGTTACTAAGTTTCCAGTAACCTTTAGGAACATAATAAGGTATAGTTTTTTATTCCCGGTGCCGACGGACGTGGCCCAGGTTGTGCAGAGCCGGGCGTTGCAAAGGTTATTGCATCGGCTATTTGCATTCCTGCACAGTCCCGGAGTGATATAAATAAGCAGCCTACCTCCGGAGGGTATCATTCAACCCTACACACCCGACCTACTTGCACCATGTACAAGCTGGTAAGTTTAAATGTTTTTCTATTTGCATAAAAATAATTGGCCGTGGTAAGCATTAACAAGTGGTTTAGGCGGAAATTTTCGCTCACTCTCTTTTATTAATTTCGTTGTTAAAGCTCAGCTGAATCTGGTAATATTGGGTATTCAACTCGGTAATTATAGATGAGTTTGTTTAAGGACTTCGGTGAAAATCTCAGACTAAGGTTTTTTAAGTAGCTCGTCTAGAATAAACGTTTTTCCTGTGGACATACCCGAAGTTAACGTGTTTAAGGCCTAATTTTCGGTCTAAACCCACATCCGCATAAACGACATCACGTCTACTTTAGTCCTATCAAGTAAAAACATAACGTATATGCTCACAAGCCCTTAACTATTGACCACAGGAGAGACAACTTTAGTTTTTGTGATGGTGTATGACCCAGGAAACACTTATTTTAACCCAAGAGAGATCGCGGATGGAGGTAGATAGAAAGCAAAGATATATAAAAACATTGTTTGCTCTGTTTTTAGAATAGAATTCGTAGGAATCTCGTATTTTGTCTTTAATTCTCGTACGTTTATGTACTTAAGCCTAATAAGTTCAAGCAGTTATTTTTCATTCTATTGACAATATTGTGAATATAATAATCGTGAGGACAAGGGCGCACTTATAATTATAACTACTAATACATACTTTACGAACCAAAATAAAATGTAGTTCTCTGTTGGAGTCCTTACCCCCACGATAAGTTTGGTTCTATTTTTATTTTAAATGACTTCACGAACGGAGGCTAACCTATTTGCCAGCATCTGTTGTACTTTGCCTCGGGTGCTCTATTTTTAGGTATTATGTATTAAGTACCAGTTCAATCTTAATCATTTATTTTAGCGTGTTTGAGACAATTTTGTTTTAATTAAGTATTGCTTTAGTTTTGGTTTCGTTCTTGGTTTTTTATTATAGTTAGTTTTAAAGTTTTGTCAAAGTACAAATATACAAATAGTTCGTCTCCGGTCCTTTAAAAGTTTCTGTTACCTATTGCCTGGCGGGCATACGCACGCAACACGCAACCAAACGCGATAATGGCGCGGCCCCAACTAACCCGGCTTGGTCCGAATGCTCCGTCCTGTTGATCTTGCTTGTGGTGGCTCACACACATGGAAGTCGCGCGATATACTTTTGTTTGAAGAGGGACTATAGACAGACCTTTTAACCCTTAAATGCATAATGATGTAGATTTACATCGTATATTTTAAAGTTCAATTTCAAACATTCATTGTAAATTTCAAACTTAGAATTTATGCAGTAAGATTTGTAGTTTTGTCAAAATATCAATTTGGAAATGAACTTTAAAGATGTGTTCGTTTTTCGAAACACTATGAATTAAAGGGTTAAATGAGTCCTCGCCCGCGCGGTACAGGGATGCGGGGGTATGACCGTGCGAGGAGCGGGCGGCAGGCGAATTCTTGCCGTAGCTAATTTCGCTAACCACGCGGTTAATATTTCTCAAGATTTTAGGGCACAAACTTAATAGTCAAACCAAACAAATGGCTTTTTAACGTATACGAATATTTAAGAAAAAATAAATTGGACCCAAATTCAGTTGAATATCAAGGAATACCCTTGAACAAAACCATCTGTTAACCGCTATGACGTCACATATCTTAAGACCCCCCCCCCGCGCCCCTGTGCCGCGCGGGCGAGTACTCACTTATCTGATCTACCTTATATCTACTATTATAAACATACTGTGGTTCTATTCAACACTACACTTGCCAAAACACTTGTCAAAAGGTTTTTAATTGCAATAGTACATTACTACAGACGCCGGGAAGTAGGTGGTTGCAGGCCGAGTTCATATAGACGGCCGAGCGAAGCGAGGTCGGATAGTTACGAGGCTGGCAACCCCTTTTCACGGCGAGGTATTTATAGTGCTTTTCTCAAACATATGCAATGAAATAAAAAAAGACATCACTCAAAAAAGTAAATTGATAAATGTCCACCCTAGGGAAGAAAAGTAATTGGGTGTTAAAATAAAGTACCAGGAGCGCAGCGGTAATTAGGAGGTGTATCAGGCATAGCGCAACTTAGATAGCGGGCGGCGGGCGCACACGACACAGCGCGGATGTCTCCCAAACGTTTATGCACTCCTAGTATTTGACGTTATAACATTTTCTCAAAAATTTAAAAAATATAATTTAGATATTCAGCCTGTTCATACGAGCCAGCTGTCATGGCCATATTAAAATTAAAAAAAAATTACTTCCCGGCCTAGGCCTTCAATTTTGTATGAAATTCCTTTACAGTTCTCTCGAGTTGTTCCGTCGGGAACATGGCACTTTGAAGCCTAAAATAACTAACATAACGCCGACATTACATAGCATGTTTGAGAAAAGGTAGATTATAGTATAAGACTTTTGTTACGGTCGTCGTAGGGGTCGATTTGACTATCCAAGACCCAGGAACAGATACTCGCGCTCATCACACAAAAATCGAGACTGCTAGCTTCGTAGGCAGGGTCGCTACCAACCAGGCTATCGTGTCATAGGTAACTACCGTAAAACAGGGTGGGTAGGGATTAAGGGATGAGTAAAGACAAAGCCTATAATTAAGCATAATGTTACTAATTATAAGTTTGCAATTATTTCCAATAGACGTAATGTTATTGTCCATTTAATAATTGTTCTTATTTGTAACAAGTTATGAATTATTTTAGGTTGTGTCCCTACTCACCCCTTAATCCCTACTCAACTCACCCCGTTTTACAGTATGGTTTTTCTTGTTTCAGTTGTTTATTTTCGCCATGCTGGGTCTGGCGTTCGCCGCGCCCGCGCCGCAGCCGCAGGTGGCTCCGTTGATCTACAACACCTACCCGGCGCCCTACCTGCCTGGTCGGGTGATCCTGAACCCGGCGTACGCCAACCCTGGGTTCGTCAACCCGGCCCTGTATCCCGCCGGACCCATAGCATACGCCAACTACTGAGCCGACACCTTGTGACGACTAGACTTTCAATCGGCAGTGATTTTGAACTGATTCAAATAGTTTTGCAATAAATTACCGTTCCGCCTACCAGGTTTTTTATTTAAAACATACTGTGTTCGGATGCCTGTTCAATAGAACCAGGTACAAGGGCTCTATTCTCCACGGTACAACCATATAGCTATAGGCATATTATCGTATTGTCAACGTTACGATAGCTCTTATTTACTTTACAGTAATGGCGGCCGAGTTAAATGCTATAACACCTTAAGACTGCGCCGTGCAAACGCCAAGCGTCCAGTGGCGCCCTCGTTACTATTATTGTGTTTTCTAATTAACTAAAGAATTTCCTTGGAATCAAACGAAATGTTTTTGTAGTGCAAGAAAAAACACAATTTAGGGGATACGTAACTTTAATAACAAATTACCCTTTGAGTAGTCAGATTAACGGGAAATGGTGGCCACTTTTTTCCGTTAAGTTAATAACTCGAAAGTGAATTGTTATTAAACTATATGATATACCCTATAAGTTGTGTTTTCATTTGTAGTACAAAAACATTTCGTCCAATTTCAAGAAAATACTTCAGTTTATTAGAAAGCACAATAAAAGTAATGAGGGCGCCACTGTACATCCGGCGTATGCTCGGCGCAATCTTAACAGAAATATCATTATACTCGAAGTAACTTTCTATATTGTCAGAGGAATAGCATGTATGGTTGGTTTGAATCGATTGATTGATCTATTTTAAGCGACTTCCTAGATTTTTTACATGTACTTACAATTGAAGCTAATACTCGTAAAAGCGTATTCAAGAATAGTAAATGTCAGGGACCACTACATTAAAACCAGCATGATCTAGCCAAGTTGCACTCGCCCAGAGCTAATGGCCTCTGCGGGAGCGTGCTTTTTTATTACTAGGTTGGATATTTGTTGCTTTAAACTAAATCTATGTATTTACTATAAGTGGTTCTAGAATTCATGGAGTTGCTATTTCCTAATTATTGCCACCGCCTTGATGTTGACTTTCAGTATTAAGGTTTTATTTGTTAAGATGCACCACTTATTGTAGAAGAGGAGCCTCAACAAAAACACGTAGGTACTTAGCTTTGAATTATACGACTCATGACAAGTTATACCTTCCGCGTGGTGACAAAACACGAATGGGTTTGTATTGCCCGCGCCCACTATCGTCGACTATCTATCTATCGACGGCTTTGTTTGTCTTGGCCATTCCAATCCTGTAACATTTAACCTCACATGTTACTGTGTTGATGTTGAAGGCCATGGCCCGGAACCTGCGTACTTGGTATTTATATCGTTGTTGTAGTACAGCGAATTTTTTTTTCGTGAAGTCCGGGGGTATGGTTACGTTGCACTTGCGGGACTGAAATCGGCCGAAATATCTACTAAAAACCTAGCGGTAAATAATCTGCGTCCTTCAAGAAGATACCACGTGACTACGAACAAGCGTGTTCACCAGTGGTACCTCGACCTCTTCCCAAGGACTTCGGGAGGGTCAGTACAGCGAATCTAGTTAGGGTTTAGATCACTATGTTAAAGTCTCTTTTCGCCCGCGGCTATTGTCTCAATACAAATGGCAAGCCATTGTTAATAAGGTAAACGCAGCTATCAACGACCCATCGAAAATCTGCAGGTATTACCGACCCATTAGTGTAATTTCAAGTTTTTACGTTTCTGCAACTGTTTGAGCCATAGGTAATAGAAAAAATACACGCGTTTGTTCGTTGAGCATCGGATAACCTGACGTTAGAGTGCGTGGCATTGCAAAAAGGAGATAAAATACATCAGTTTCTGTGCGGCCGGCGTGAACGCAGGTCTTTTCATACTGGCTCGTGTTCCTGCAGGTAAGTACCCAACTTTTCTGCCTTAGACATTTAATGCACATAAATGATACCTACAATTATCGTGTAGTATTAAATGTGTTCATTTACTTATAAAGTCTCGATTTTGTAATGCATTTTATTGAAAAAACGTCGCTTTATATGATAAAACTTTAATTAAAAATAGGGCGGTGATAGCTTCTTCAATTTTAGTAGTTGCAGCCATTACCGACCCATGAGTCGGTAATGGCCGCCACGTAGAGTTTAGTTTTTATATATTTTCTGTTGATATTTGACAATTTTACAAGTATTTGTATAAACTATTATAATAATAAACAATCAGCCTTTGTATAAATCTATTAGCGATGTACAATAATTTGTGTAGTTTTCTTGTTTTTGCGTTGTAAATTTGTTGAAAATGACTACATTATTCAAAACTCGATATGCTATAGACACAATAATTAATCAACCATAACTTAATTAAACTTTTGTTTTTGGAGTTAAATGTTGTATTACTTTAATCAATCGCGGTCTCTTTTACAGTCAGGGAACCACCGATTATAAATATTATGTTCTTTTTATAAGTCGGTAATACATTTTACTATTATACCTACATATTCTATTACCGACCCATGTGGGTCGCTAATAGCAACAAAAAGTAACTATTAGCGACTCTACACAAAATAATATACCTACTTATTTCATGTTATGTAATATTTTTTTTTTGGTTTACAGTCACCAGCAATAATATATTATCCAACATTGGTAGCAAAAATATCTGACACGTCTTTATTACTAGAGGTATACAGTGACCATATAAAGCATACACTTGTAACGCGTGTGTACACAATTGTTTTTTTTATTTGATAAAGATTAAAATATTTTTGTGATCGTAATTTTAAGTAATAAGTCATAAAATAATATTTTTATTTTGGATTTCAGTAGCATGAATAGGATCTCAATAGTATAAATAGATGTTAGAGAATTTTCCAGTTCCTTAAGTGTTGTTTTAATGTTGATTATTTTTAATGGTTATAATAATTTATGTAAGTAGATGACCATATAAAACATACACTTGTAACGTGTATTGTTTTTTAAAATTTGTAACAATTGTTGTTTAAATTTTATGAAGAGTAAAGTGTTTTTCACCATTTAAAGTTATATTATTTTGTTACAGTCGGTAATAGCTGCAAAAAAAACGTTAATAGCTTCACAGCCGTTACTATGGGTCGGTAATAGAAACATTCGACTTGCCCACTTTATTAATTATTTTTCACAAGAAAATGCTTTATTTTGATGCATTTAACGTGGTAAATATTAACCCAACATTCAATATTACCATATAAAAATAATAAAAATACTTTTAAGGCTACCAATATTCTTAATAAGTATGATCAATTTCAAAATTGCCTTAGGAGGGTCGTTAATAGCTGCATTTACCTTAATTGTATGAGACCTCTGTAAATACCATGGTTAATTTACGCTTGTACGAGTAGTGCGAATTTATATTTATTTCGCTTCATTCCTTTGAACAATTTTAGCCTGCAGAAAGGTTTGGATTTTAGCTGTAATTCAATACATTGCCAAGTAATTGAGGATGAGATATCAAGTTTTGGAATTTCTAATTATAGCTATTTTAAGCTGAGCCATTAATTAACAAATTCGAAAGTTAATCTATACTGGTATAGATGGGACTTTCTTATCCCTTCATATTTGCGTGAAGTTCTACGTAGTACATCCTATATTCAGTCATGTCTTTCTGTACATAAAGACAAGGACTGTGGTGTCACTTACATGTTTATTAAAGACTTTCGCCCTACATAATCAATATTGTCCAAATATTAATAGTTATATAATATATCGTCTAAAACGGGATCCCCTTGAATCACCACCACTCATTTGACCGAATGTATCATTTCATCGATTTCATTTCATCGAAAGCTAATTTCTACTGAAACCTTACTGTTTTTAGGTTATCTTAAGCATGGGTTAGGTTGGGTAAGACCAGTGACCATCAAAACATTATAACTCCTGCATATATAAATGCCTGCCGATGAAATGAAAATTCGGCGAAGTACCAATTAAAACATATTATAAATTGCAAAAGAAACTTTATTGAAAATCATGAGGCAGATCGGAGTCCGTTATCAAACACGTATGTATGTAAATTCTTAACGCAGGTAGTATCCGGAGTAGGCGTAGGGGTAGGCAGGAGCAGCAGCGTAGGCCGGAGCGGAGTAGCTGACGGCGGAGTAGGGGGAGTAGCCGACCGCGGGCACTACTGCTGGTGCGGAGTAGGTCAAGACCTGGGGGTCAGGTCTGGGGTTGGCGAACGCGACGGCTGCGAGCGCGAGGAAAGCAAACTGAAAAAAAAAGCACATTAAGGTTTTTGTCAAGTGTATGAATGGATCTACAGGTTGGATTAGCAGGGGAGTAAACATCACGTTGTATTTAATGTATCCTTTTTAAATAAAAAAGGTAAACTAGGCTGCAATAGGGTTTACTGTTTATCGTCAGTGGACAGTCCGTTACCTATTTAGTTTAGCTAAACATTTTAAAGAGGCACTCTATGAATGTAGGCTTTATTTTTTCCGTATACTGGAGCAAAGCGAGAGCAATTCGCAGTATCAAACAAATAAGTGTCCTTATGGTGACCACTGACGGTCAGTCAAATCCAAATGGAATTTAATCGCTTCGTAGTTAATTAACTCAATTGCGTAGGTACTGAATGAAACTCATTAACAACAATGCAATTTAATCTATTTGAATCCCCGTTAGATGTCCACCATTATTTGCCACTACCTGTCACTACTATTACGAGACAGAAATAGCCCGGCTTATGCACCAAGCGCAGCGTCGCGTCGACCATGACGTAACGACTGTACCTAGTTGATGACGTGTTTGATAAAGGAGTTTTATTCATAATCGCAAGGTGAATTTCGCCAATATGCAGTTTTACACACAAGGACAATTTGTTCGGTTACAGAGTATTTTCTCTTGCGGACTAAACAGAAACACGTGGGATTAGCTCTACTTGCTACTGACAAGTCCCTCAAAAATATGTTCCCTATCTGTCATTATGACATATTATGGCATAATAAAACACCGGCCAAGAATAAAGTTTACTTTCCAATATGTTAATTACATAGGTTCAAAGTTTAAGTTTTTAATGATACAATTTAAAACGCAACCTTGTGGTAGGTACATCTATGCTTCCCTTGGCTAAAAATAGGTATAATTTATGGTTCCAAGTTTTGATATCTAATCCTCAATAAAATAACAGTATATATACAAGCTAAAATCTTAACGCATTTAAAAATCCATACCTAAACACTAAAGTATTTCTCGTTTTTCATTCTACAACTTTGACTTTTAGTACTGAACGAAATTTGCTCTAGAGAAACGTGACATCTTGTCTTGAAGGTTGGCGTAGTTAATCAAGATTTCTAAATCGCCCAACATGTACTACTTAATATGGGAAAAACTAAACGAGTATTGGAGCGAGCATGCAATGTAACTCTGTGCGCAAGTTTTGACACTGGATAGCTCGTCTAGTAGTATAGTATATACAAGCTCTTTGGATAAAGGAGTTTTATTTAGATATAGGAGTAATTCGGGCGAATACTTCGCCAAAATGTGAATGATGATGAAACTTTACAATAAAATACCTCTTTAGTTTAAGGAGTTTTTTGATTTCAAAAGGTTTTTTATAATTTGGAAGAGCTGTTTGCGTTACAAAATCTGGTTACCTTATTTACATTTCATCTGTTATATTACTCGTATAATATAAATGTGATTTCCTTAATAGACATGTATGTGTATTATTGTGTTTTGTTGCAGTACCCTTGCAGGGTTTATGTTGAAGCTACCTACTGCATTTTTAAGATCTCATTATACAACGTAAAGCAATAAATGTAGATGACTATGATGTTTAACGAGGTGGAATGCCACTGAAGCTCGGCCTTTTCACTCTTATAGCATCCATGCAAGCTACAGGGATTTCTATTTTAGTTCGCGGTATCGTATCGAGGGGTATGACGCGTTTGAGTTATGGCGATTATTAAACACCTTATTGGTATTATTATTTTATAGCAATATGTCAAGTTATCTGGAAAATTCGTTTCCAACCCGAGTGACGCTCGGTCTTCCAGGCACTAAAACTAATATGACTAAGCAGACTTCATAAGTTCTTGAGTTCTTGAGCAAATAAAATATGAATATCTAATGACTTTCAAAATTAAGGTAAATTTAATTATTTTACTTATTTTCTACTGTACTAATAAAGTTCGGTCAACGATCATGGTCCAAAAATACATGTAATTTAAACAAAATACTTTTACTTCATGATGGCCGTAAAAAAAATGAAGCAAGTAGTTTTTAAAAAGTCAACATTATCGATTCGTATTACTCAGTCATACGCAATCTTTCAAAAATATTGAATGCATTTGCATTTGCACCTTAAATGCACCATTTTTGTACCATCTACAAAAATAGTCAAAATAGACAAAGGTATGAAACTGGAATGTATTGTACTTACGATTCTGCAGAACATTGTTGATATCGTGCTTGTACTGGTAACAAGTGATAATTGTCGACCACCAGCACTAGCTTATATAGTGCAGGACCGACCACGCCTTGGGTACAGGTTCTTGTCGTATCTAGACAAAAAATGTCCTTGATCTTCAACTAATCGGGTATGCAGTGGACAAACCTACTGTCCTATCTGCCCGAACAATCAACATCCGTGATTCAACCCATCCTTTAGTTGATCTTATTTACGAGTAGACATTATGATTGATGGTAGTTCATTATAATAGGAAATGATGAGATTTGATAAATTGATTTAATTATATGTAAAATGATTATCTGAATTCAATTGGGTGATACGAATTTTTTTTGTGGTCTGCGGGTAATTCTTCTGACATTATTAATTATAGTAATTATGGAGCTCACGCAGAATACATAGCATGTATAATGTACCTACATTCAATAAAGTCGATTTAAATTGGTCATAAAATATGGCTCACTGTTGGATCGCATATTTTTTTTTACGCATAATGTATCTTTACGCATAAAACGGTTTTATTTTAATTATTATGAAAAAGTAACCAAACCTAACCTAACCTACAAAATAGACGTTTATAAAATTCTACAATGTCAGCTTAAAAGGGTGTTATGCGAAAAATTATTATGCGAAAAAAGATAAAAAATACCTATGCGTAAAAAAATTATGCATTCCAAAGGGATACCATAAATATAAGTCATGAAATATAATAAAGGTTTACTTGCACACTACTTTTTATATGTATAGGTATGTAGATACACTATAACTATGACATACATAAACTATATTTTAGGACCCCCTGAAATCACCGACACTCATTTGATCGAATGTATCATTTCATTGAATTTCGTTTCATCAAAAGCTAATTTCTAGTGAAAACTTTTTATATTTAGGTTATGGCTTACGTAGGTTAGGTTTTTTTTAGTAATCGCCTGAAGGGCCAAAGACAAAAGTCCTTGCTTTTGTTTGCATTTAACTTGAAACCAATGCCCCAAGAATATAGACTCGCGCGGATACTACCCCAGCCAGTGCTGAAAGGCCGGAGGAGAAAGTCCTTCCTCTCTATGTTAGGTTAGGTTACACCGGTGCCCACCAAAAAGAATGTAAATATTGCACGTGTAAATGCCTGCCGATTAAATAGAAATTCGCGCGAAGTAAAACATTCTACGAAATGATGTCGGTGAGTCAATGGTAAACCATTATAGCTTATGTAGATTCTTAATATGTCTTGGTCAAAGTAGTTTGGCAGCAGAGTCGTAAAAATACAGCAAGCAGATGCAGAGCAGACTTGTCTGATTTACACTCGTAGGCGTAGAGGTTAGCTATTACCTACGAGTGCGTCATAAATGCTGTATATCAGCGCCTGCCCACACAAACACTTTTCTCTCATTCCTCCCACTTAAACAAGTCACTGTACAACTCGACGGGCGAATTATTGTAGTTATAAGTGGTAATTTATATAATAAGGAATGGCAAACGATCGATCGAGCTAGTGAAATCATATGAGCTAGTTTTAAGCTACCTAATTGTGAATGCGCGCCTTAATACATTATTTGCACGCTCTGACTGGACAACTTAAACTCAACGGCTAATAATATGTCGTCAAGTTGAAAAGCGAATTGGTTAAGATGCTTAGTATCCTTAATATAAGTACCAATTTTAGTAATCGTTCAATAGTTTTGTTTTATTATTTTAAATGATTTAGTACAAAAAAGAAGACCTTTTATTTTAAATTTTGTATAAATTGTATATTTAGAAGACATATTTGCATCGAGATAGATAATAAACATAAACGAACTTATCCTATATAACTGAATTCTAATCCGCGAAATATGTAAAGTGGACATGGTTTACTACTCAGACATTAAATTAATATCTATAAAAGTTATTAAGTAAAGGTGGCAAGAACTAGTTCTGTTGCACCATTCTAAAAAACTTCAATAAACCTGGGCAAGAGTATGTCGAACCATGCTTAGTGTAGGGTTCCGAAGCCGTTACCACAAACACTAAAATCTCAATAAACAAGTGATATGGTGCTGTCTTAGATGATTTTTGGTAGCTTTGGTACACTTTAGTCGTCGTCGTATCTCAAGAACCAATAAAGTCACCTTAGTCGTGATAGCTTTCTTTTAAAATTCTTTATAAGTGTTTCCATTTTAGAAATTATCAGATTTTTAGTACTTGTAGTTTTGGACTAACAAGTTAAAGGAGGTATCGAACGCGCAACTCGAGCGAAAATTACACCTTTCAAGTTCAATATTTCATAAACGGTCCCGCAAATCTTAAAAATTGATAGTAACATATAGGTACAGTCGAAGTCAAAAATATTTTTACACTTTAGTACCTTGTCTATTTAACGTCTTGTTTAAAGTATTATATGAAATTGTCACAGCGATTAAAGTGAAAAGGTACTAAAGTGTAAATATATTTATGACTTCGACTGTACATAATGTTTTTCTAAGAGCAATCCAAGGATACCTCAATATCACGCGATGTAAAAAAAATACCTTTGCTCTACAACCCAGCTCCATGTAAATGGCTCCATATAATATAGTATAGTAGTACCAATCGTCTCTGAGTTAAAACGCGGAGAGACGGACATGGCGAAAGTATAGTCAAGAGCAATGAAAACGGGTCACTTTGTATTGAATTACCATTGAAAATGACCCGTTTTCATTACTCCTGAGTTTATAACTGTTCCTTGTAGACCACGGAACCTTTAAAACGTAGGCTTGTTAGTAACAAAGTTGTTAAACTTTGAATAATTAATGTCAGCACACAAAAAACGAGGTAGGTGATAATAAAAGGAGTTCTTGTTTTCTGATAAAGTAAAATTTATATTACATATTGGTATTATTGGTTCATATATTAACATCTAGGCACAAAATGACTTAACAAACGTTTTAATAATAGTTATATCCATAATTATACGGTGAGCCAGCGTAAGACCCGTAGCCACTGTAAGACAGGGGGTTGTTGTAGCCGGAGTAGCCAGAGTAGCCGTAGTACCCGGGGTAGCCGCTGGAGTAGCCGTTGTAGCCATAGCCGGGGTAGTACTGCGGCTTAGCCATGGCGAAAGCCAACATACCAAACAAAAATACCTGGGGAATAAATGATAAACAATATTGAACCTGTAAATGATTCCTGTGACAGTTCTGATCAAAGTGGACCATGAAAAGGATTTGCTAGCGTTTACTCTGTTCTAAATGTTGTTGTTTCGTTTCTCGTGGTATAGCTATAACAAGAAGAGCGTAAACGCCAGCCACGTAAAGGTTTTTGATTAAGGACGGCCAAATTTTATTGCGAATACCCTTTTATCTAATATCATAAGGACGACTTTTCCAACCGCTTCATTTGTCCAAAAATTGATAAGTTAGAAATTATTTTTCACCTCAGCAGCTCAAACAAGCTGGTTTTGCTGCTTAAAAACAGTGAGCAAAATTCAATTTTGCTGCGAGCGAGAGGCAAAGTAGCTTTTTAATTATTATTTTTAAATGCCGTGAGCAGTGCTGGGGCTACTCACAACATTCGAAAAAATTGAACTTCACTTTGTTCTGTCACTTTCACTTCGATAGGAAAAAAGCGAGAGATAGAAACAACTTGATTCGAAGTTCGATTTTCAAATTCCACACATAGTAGGCCCAAAAAGAAACGCACGTTCGGATGCACACATAACCGTAAAATTGCAAATAAAACTATCTGTTAAACTTTGAAATGTGTTTATTATAACTATTTTATACAGTAGGTACAATCATTTTTTTTATTTAATGTTTTGAAGACAAAATTAATGAAAAATAAGAAGTTATGTATCTACATAATTTTGTTATCGTTTTAACAATCTTTAATTTCGTGACATAAACCGCGGGGGCAGTTTCAGAACGCATTTCAAAAATAGCGGGATTATTGTACTTAAAAAAAAAAAGTAATGTAATGTAAATGACAATGTAATTTTTGTTAATTTGTCCGCCATAGCCAATAGCCATAGACAAGGCCTAGTTAGGTTTTTTTTAAAGCCAAAGACTACATAAAGCTGTATAAAGTTGTGTTTGCACTACGGCATTATCAAGTTGAGTGACAGGTTTTATCTGTTTCATGTTTATTTTTTCCACTTTTTATTTTATTAGTATTTTGCAAAAATGCTTGTGATTGATGCATATGCGATCGTGTCGTTATTTAGTCGTGTATTCACCAAATGGTCACAACGGAAGACCTGCGTTGGCCCTACCAGCTTCACGCTGTGTTGTTCTCGCTGCTGAGGTGAAAAGTTGTATGTCTCACACGAGACCAAAGTTTTTTACGTCTCGTATCTTTGAATCCCTCGCTACGCTCAGGATTCTAACCTAGAATCACGAGCGAGAATCCTTCGCTTACTCGGGATTCAAAATCATCACTCGCAGCAAAAACCAACTTTGCTCTCTTGTTGAACAAATAACTATATATCCAGTATGGTTGCGCTTATCGCGCGACAAAATGTGAATAAACATCCGTCACTTTTTGACACGTGTATAAGAACGAGAGTGACGGGTGCTTTATCCAGATTTTATCACGCCATAAACGCAACCATACTAGGCCCGCTGAACCCATTAACTTTTTAAAATGTTTAAAAATATATAATATCAATACACAACCCGTAGGTTAGGTTAGGTTGTTTTATAATAACCCAGGAAAGTGAAACGGTTTCAGAGCACCTGCGGATCTCAAACAAAAGAAACAGTTATTTATTGATATGGGTTACAGTTAATTATCTAAATAGGTCACAGATACACATCTCGTCTCGGCTTTAATATATTACTCGTATGGGTTTAAACAATGATATTTTTATAACTCGCCTATTACTTTTTTGTCAAAAGTTTATTAATATTTAGAGAGATGTTATTGAAAAAGAGCAGGAATTTCTTGCATTTCCTTTGGGAAACTAGTTGAGCTACGTCACAGACTGCGTGATGGCAACATATTATTACGTCAAAAAAAATATTTCTGACAGCTGGCGGTTACGCTATTTTTAAAACTATATCAATTATTATCCATTCGAATAAAATTGAAAGGGACGTAACCGCCTGTCACCTAAACGGTGCCATCTGATATGGGTGGACATAATACTATCGTAAACAATGCTCAACTTTTTATATCAGTAGTCGAAGTAAAAAATACATCCTGTTATTATTGAGAACTATGATTCAAGTAAGTTACAAAATAAATAATGGTTTATGGTTGTAATTTTGGGTGGAAGGACAATGGGAAAACATTATTATGAACCAAAAACTCAAAATTGATTCAGTATCAGCAGTTGCACTTTTGAGACTTGATATTTATGCTCGATTGCATTAGACATTTTACTTGTTTTAATCGACGCTGGGCTATTTTGGGTTTATCCTTTGTAAAGGAATGACTAGTTAAAACCAATCTTAAACGTTATGTTCACAAACAAATAAATGGATTACTGGACGACTATGGAAGTATGACAAAAAGACGAGTACTCAATAGATGCAGCGCAAAGATTCTAGGCAGTAAAAACAATATAGTCTTTGACTTGTTAAAGTATTGTCAACGTTATGATAGCTCTTATATATTTACTTGACAGTAATAGCGGCCGAGTTAAAAACAATACTATAACAGTGGGGTTATTATGTTATGACGTATCTGTGCAATTAATTTTACGCTAATAGAAAAGGACAAAGTTATGTAACTGCTATAGCTACGTCCTTTACGCTCATCGTAAAATGAACTGCATAGTTGTGTCATAATAAACCCCCTTGTCAAAAACGATATGGTTTTTAATGCCTAGATTAAAGGCCTAGTTTGTTTGATTTGTTTTATAAAATAAATCAAATGCTTAGTTGATTTCCGACTAGTATAAGAACTTTTATGATGAGTAAGTTTATTGATTTGAACTTCAATAAAATAATGGAAACAATCTTCTACACATTTAGATAAACAAGCACATAAGCGTTATTCACTCACCAACTTCGCAAACATTTCTGATTATATGTATATCTTCGGCGTTACTTGAATTTATATGTAGTTGAAGATCCTCCCGAATAGCTCGCGACTTTACCTTCGAATTCGAACTGTTTATTTTTACAATTCCGCCTACATTTATATAGCCAGTGTCCGTCCTTGGGGCAGTTGGAACAATAACAGAAATACGTGTAACGTCTCCGCAGGGATCAAATGTAAATTATTATGAACTCATACAAACGCAATGAAGACGCCACCGGCATCAGCAATTAGGTCTCCTTTGTCAATTCGCAAAACCTCCAACAAATCGGTGCTCAGGACAAACGAAGTTATGTATGGTTATATTTTATGGTAGTAACAAAATTAAACGAAGTCACTGGGACAAAGATGTAATGGACACAAGGCATTAAGCATCACCAAAACCAGCGGCCATTATGCGCAAAACCTCACGTAACTATTTCGAGTACGTTTTTACTTGAGAACCATGCACTGCCTGCTTAATGGCTCGCAACTCGCAAAACAAGCTCATAACCTTAACGATAACAGCAGTTACATCTAAGGCGACTCAGGATGTAATTCTGAGCTTCTATTGTATAAAGATCGTTGACCAGCTATACGCCCTTGCTTTGTCATTATGTCATTCGACGACAGACAAAATAGATCATGTAGGTACTGTAAAGATCAAGGCTAAAATTAAGATATATAAGCTTTAGTTTCCTGAACAGAGTATGATTCGGTTTAACACTGCATCGCATCTAACAACATGTTCGCTAAAATAGTAAGTAAAAAAAAGCTTGTTACTAAATAGTAATTACTACTTTAGTAGGTGTTTAATTTACCAATTCATCAATGCCTAAACACCTTAGCCTGTTGTGCAAAATGTGGTTATAGGATTAACAACAAGTTGTTAGAGTTGTAGCTCTTCCTACCCCACTCTGGGATGAAGGCGTGACGGTATGTATGTGTGTATGTATGTATTCATCAATTATGTTACACTAAGGAGCAAAGAAAGCAGGTCACTTTCTATGATAATACAAAGTGACCACATCGTCTCTAAAGGCGTCCATTTTATCACAAAAAAAATGTACAACATATTTACTAGAGAAATTCACTTACAGATAATGTTCACTTTGTTTGCAGTTTGCTCTTTTCGCTCTGCTGGCGGTGGCTTTTGCCGCGCCGAACCCCAAGCCCCAAGTGCTGACGTACTCATCGGGGGTCGACTACGTGTACCCGGGAGCTGCCGTACCGTCCTACGTCGCAGGGCTGCCCTACAACTACCCTGCCGCCGCCCCCGTCGCTTACTCCGGCCTACCCGCTGGGGCTCTCTACTTTCGTTAAGACTCTCTAAATACCACAAACATGTATACAATCTTGATACCGATTTCCTCAGTTTTTAATAGAAAATGCGATTGATAATAAACTCATTCTTAATTACCAGAGAAACAGAACTATCTCCTCTATCGCGTCGTATGATTTGATTTTATGGTAACTGTGTCTGTATATTGGTTTATCGCATTCATTTCATGTAAATAAAGTAATTAATTGCAAATAGTTGTTTTCTTGTCACTGAACACTCTAGGCCAGGGGATTTTTCTCGATAACAATATGTCAAAATGCAATTCGTAAAATCCGAATTGCATTTTTTTTTTGTATTGTTTTTAACGCGGCTGCCGTGTCAATACAAAGACATGAACATGACAAAAGCAATTATGTATAATAGGCCAGTAATATGTGGTAATAGAATTAACAAAAAAAAAAGTAGGTAATTCTGTAGTTCTGCCTACCCCACCGTGTGTATGAAGGCGGGAGTTTATGTATATGTATAGGCCAGTATTATGGTAATATTTATCGCGGTGGATAATGCATCCATCACTTTCGCACTTGTATACTGGTCAGAAAATGACGTGTTTTGTCCACGTTTATGCACATCGATAAACACGACCATAATAACCACAGGTTGTTTGTAAATTCTAAAATAGTTAAAGTGGGTGATAATACGATTGATTCAATAATAGTCAATATAATGGGTCTCTATTGATTGCCATATTTTTTTTAGTCATAATGTATCTACACGATAAACGTTTATTAAAAGCTGTAACTTCAGCCTCGGGGTTATTATGACATATGTAGTTATGCAATTCTGTTAACGCTGCGAGAAAAGGACAGAGCTATATAACTGCTATAGCTCTGTCCCTTACAATCACCGTAAAATGAACTGCATAGTTATGTCATAATAACCCCTCTGAAAGAAGTTATGACAAAAAAAAGTATGACTAACAATACATTATGACCAACCATATGCAGTCAAAGGGATCCGCAATATAATAAATGGTGTGCGGGCTGCGATGGCGAGTTTCCACTTCCCTTTCATCTGGAAACCGTCTGCACGTTTTTATCGCGCTACCCACGCGACCCATTGTTCTCTAACCCGTCGCTTTAGCTTCAAGTTTAAAGGTGATATTAAGTGTAAGGAGTCAAAATACATAATTATAACTATTTAACATTAATTTATGGCGCAATCGTACTTACTTACGAGTAATTAAAACTTACCTACGGACTTAAAAAACAATTGGCACCTCAAACTTTATTCTAAACTAGTCTGGAATTAGTTGTACATTATAATCTTAATACCTACGTGGACTTAACAAATAAATAAATAAATAATAAATTAAAACGAGCAATTTTTTTTTTTCAATCTTTATTAAGCATTCTATTATAGATACATAACTTTAACTTAAGACCTTATAAAATAAATATCTCGTGCTAGATTACAGCATTTTTTTCCAGTGACGTAACTTTTTACGTTGCTAAACTAAAAATATAAAAATGTAAAATTTCTAGTGACTAGGCTTTATTTGGACCACTAGTTACTACAAATACTCCAAATACTACAAGATTTTTTAAGACCTATTCAATGATACCTCACTCGATGTCACAATACAAAACCATTCCTTTACCTTTTCTTTACTTGTATACTTCTAGATTTTACTAAACAACTTCGTTGAAGTAATTAAAATGTATAACTGTGCCAAATTACAGCTTTGTAGTAAACCAAGAGTCTGAATTAAACCGTGGACAGACGGGGATGGCAAAACTATAAGGGGGAGGGAGTGGTAGCAGGTAAACATACTACGGAACCCTAAAAACAAAACGCTACCTACCTTAAAACGCAATCAATCACCATGAATCAATACCCAATTAAATGCTAACAGAAACTCTGAATCCTGCGAGCGCTGGAAGCTGGATCACGATCACGTTATTGCGCACGAAGCGACCACGTCACATAACGGTAAGAAATAATTTCCCGAAGCACGTGTCACGTGCCTCACTCGCAAGTTAATTAACAACACAAGTTCTTTAAAAAGGTAAATTAAAGTAGACCTACAACAAAATGCTGTGTACAAAAATCGTATGGCACGAGTGCACTTTAGATCCTAAGGGTTGAAGAGATTATCTCTCACAGTGACGACCGTTATTCAATCAATAATTGTGTATCTATTTACTTCTTCCATACAAACTTTGCAGTAAAGCCTGTTCTGTTGTGTTTATTCAGACGCCAATGACTATAACAAGTATACGTAATTGTTTTAAACCATCCCTGCCGTAGTACCCGTAGTACCCGGGGGCGCGGGTAGTTTCTATATAAGTACAAACAAAAAAGTCAAAAAAAATCGGAAATTTTACTTTTACTAAGCCTAATTTAGCTTTATTAGAACGTCGTAAGTCGTAAGTGCCCCCTATTAACAAGTCACGGTTATCTATTGCATGCATATTGGAACATCATAACTATACCTACCTATAGGTACTGTGCTAACCTCATCCTAAGTCAAACGGAAAATGAGATTAAAACCTTTTTAAAAATAGACGGCTAAGAAAAAAAATGAAAAAAGGGGGGACTGGCATTTGGGGTGCCAAGAGAGAACAACGGAAAAAGGGAATCGAAAAGAGATATTTGAATTTATAATAGTTATTTAGCAGCTAAATAAACAGTAAATGATATTTTAATCATTGGCGCGTCATTTAAAAGCAGTCAGCGTGTTCCACGGGCCTGCGCCCCGGGCTTATAGACAATGTCTATTCGTGAGAGGTGATCTAATCTAATGGATCACTTTAATCAGGGAGTAAGGTGCGCGTATTAATAGAGCGCTATGAGATGATTTTATATGTAAAATAGAATAAATAATTCATATGTGGGCTGGTATGTAGGTAGAGCGAGTGTCGCGCGTAGGGTAATGTCGCAAGGGAAACTGTTTGGATTAAGACTGCACCGAGCAAACGTCGAGCGTCCAGTGGCGCCCTCATTACTATTATTGTGTTTTCTAATTAATTAAAGAATATCCTTGGAATCAGACGATGCATTTTTGTAGCGCATGTAAAACACAATTTATGGGATACGTAACCAACTTTAATAACAATTACCCTTTGAGTAGTCAGCTTAACGGGAAATGGTGGCCACTTTGTTCCGTTAAGTTGATAACTCGAAAGTGAACTGTTATTAAATTATGTGATATACCCTATAAGTTGTTTTTTTATTTGTAGTACAAATACACACCGTCCAATTTCAAGAAAATACTTTACTTTATTAGAAAACACGATAATAGTCGTGAGGGCGCCACTGTACATCCGGCGTACGCTCGGCGCAGTATTAAGCGAACAGTAGTGAGCGCTAGGAAGGCGTTTGTGTATTGTTAATTTCATTATATTACCCTGAAGGTTTGTTATTAAGGTAGTCGGGTGTGCACAACGCTGAATAAGGGCCTGTTGTTTGATCAGTAGTTAAACTAACTAATTGTTAAAATTTTGGAGGTTATCCGGCTGAATTTAAATAGCTTCGTGTCATTTAATATTTTAAAATAGTTTAATAGTATGAAGTATTCATTCTGGGTCAGACTTCCTTTATAGGAAGACCCGAGGGGCTATTGCTTAACGCACTCGCAATCGCAATCGTTTTCATTTTGAAAATCGAAGGCTTGCTTGCATACAAAATGAAAACAATTTTTCACGCCACTGCTCGGAAATATGGCCAAAGAAGGATCGAAATCAGAATAGAAAGTTGCTCTTAGTAGTACAACACAAAAACAGTCCAACAATGTTGAGTTGCAAAGTAAAATGGAGTGTTTTTAGACCAGTTTACTTTCTACTCTGCTATTGGTCGGTTATTTATGACATTAGTAACTCGTTCGGAAATAAATAAAAAAATGTTTGACAAATATGACATTAGAACGTTTAATTAAAAAATTAAAACGTCAAATCCGCTCAGTGAAAGTGTATTTTTGCGATTGTAAACGTGTTTTTATGTAAGTTTTTAAGGCGTACGTGAAAAACGCCTTTGCATCTTTAAATAAGGTAAAAATTAAAAAAGTTAAAAAGGCGGGAATGAAAATTACTTCTGTTCTTTTAATTGGAAACAAACGCTAAACTTTTGAACTTTTGATTGGAAATTTGTACGATATTCAACAAAAATGAGTGATACAAGTACAACCGGCCGAAATGACACAAAATACTAATATAAATGTTCCGGGAAAAAACATTTCCTTGTCATTCAGCAACTGTCCTAATGCTAATATCAATATTACTTTTAATTAAACTGTGTATTATGTCCTAACCTGTTTTATTTCCTTACATTAGGCGTGAAAAGCACATAGTATTGCCTCGGTAGAAAGTGCAATAGATGGACTCGTATCTTCGCGGTCCTCACCTGCGGCTCGGCCCGCGAACTAACTCGTCCATCTATTGCTTACTTTCTGTACCTGGGCTACAATGTACTATTGTCCACTTTGAAGCCAACTGAGATTGCGAGTGCGTTAGGCAATAGCGACGCCGGTTGGTCTCAAATTTACAATTATTTATAAGATGTGTTCTTGGATTTTTTTAATTTACTTTAAATATTTGAATTTATAAGAGGACGTTCGATTTTATAAAAAAAAATGTTTTCAACACAAAATTTTCTAACGTGGAACCCTATGACAAAACAATGCTTAGCCTAATTAGACTTATAAAACAGTGGTTTTAAGTTTAGTGGAATAGTGATTTTAATAAGTACTTACAATATCACCATAAAAAGGTTACCAAACCGCAAAATTTTCGACGGGACCCTCTTACAAAATTAGTAGATTTTAATAACTAGTAATCATAACTACGTCTGAATAAATTACTCTGTTATTAGAAAACAAGCAAATTTTAGTCTGTAATTTAATACTAATCCACGGCTCGTCGGATAAGCCGATCGTAATACAATAAGCCTATTTGCTGTAATTAAGTAAGTATTAGCAGTTGTTATAATTGTGGTTCAATAACACATTGTGCTCTCGGGGCATTCATGTCAATGGTCGTGTTAACCGTTCAATGGCCAGCGGTTCTTTTCAACCGGCACATGTAAGAATTCTTTGAATGAGCCACCAAACGTTTTGTATCTATTTTGCTAAACGTATATGGTCAGGCGTCTTATTTATCACAAATCACGAGAATAGCACTATTGTCAGACAATCCCTCACGTGCACTCGTGAGGTGCTGGCGAACAAAACAAATAAATTTGCAATGTTGTTGCTGGTTGGGAGTAACACCCTGCTAAGAGTATAACAAATTATACAAAAAACTCTATAACTACCTATGTAGGTTTGAATAGCTACAACATATTCAACAATCGTAAAAATCTGATTAGGTTTAAAGGCTGAGAAACGTTATCGCATTTCCTATGGAAATTTTCAGCCTAACAATCCTCTTAAACTCTGTACCACCTGCGAGAAAACATTCGAGACTCAGAAACAAATATTACTCGTAGCGCTCCCACAAATATTTGTCGTTACCAAATACCTAGACTGGGCAAACTAAGTGTCCGGTTGATAATGTAGAAATATTATAAGTAACTAATCTTTAATCTACTTACTTTTTTATATTATCCGGTAATTTTAAATTACTAAGTAGGTACTATTAAAATACAACACATCCACTGCAATTATTTAGTAAAATATGGGTACCTATGTATATAAATAAATACACTGACCTTTGCCCTAGCTGCATAAGGTTGGTAGCTTACGTGTTCCGTTGCATAGAGAGTCGAGCTTGCCACTGCGCATGATCAGAGAAAAGCTTATAAGCCGCGCGCCCGTCCTACTGGCAACAGTTCGCAACACAACACAACCTCGTGAAGCGACCTTTACTTGGCGCAACCTACCGACTTCGGAAAAGTTTCGAGTATCTATAACATTCGCCGCATCACATTAAGAAATTTGTATTAACGTTAGAAAAATATGCAAGAAGTCAGATTTGTAAAGAGTGATAAAGTAGTCGGTGATTCTCCGATGGAAAACCCGAGGCGTAAATCGGTGACACCAAAGATAGTGGTGTGTCCGCCGACAGAAAATATTGCGGAGCCGACGCCGGTGCCGCGCGGCACGCGCCTGCTACACGCACTGAGCCGGCGCCTGTCTCGGCGCGCGGCAGACACCAGCTCGATGGCCAGCTCCAGCTCCAGCAGCAGCGACAGCGTGACCAGCGACCCCAGCGGCGCCACTAGTGACGACCACTCCTCCGGCTCCACCAGCGAGTCCGACAGCGACAGCTGCGACCACCCCCGCCGCCACCGCTCCACAGTCTCGCTCCGCCGAGTCTTCCAGAGCCTGAACCTAACGTCGCGGTCCCTATCGTGTTCCCCGATCGAGCGCCAGCGTCAACCCAAGAAGCAAACTCAACCGAAACGCATCCTTCGGTCTCCTGTCACCTACACCTATGTGCGCGGCCTGTCCGGGCTGCCGACACAGAGAGTGCCCCGACATGCCGTATACTGCCCTGCTTCAGGCCTCCACCGATGAACCCTGCAGTTCACTAAACTAAACGGCTGTGCCGTATAGTGGATATAATAATCAAGACTGGTAGATAGGTAGAATTAATTCCGCCCGAAAGTCGGGTTTTCATATCAGTGTCGTGTCGACCGAGATGTGAGCGGGGTATCGGACATATTGTCTTATGATAGGACCAAGACTGAGATGGTGCCGTTTGCTGTTAAGGGTTCCGCATGCTTGTATACTTTTTGCTGTGACCGTTTTACGTCACACGGAACCAGAAAATAGTCACACTTTCAAACGGGCCGGTGAAATCAATTAAATTTTATCGTTTTTTCCACTCACTGGTATTTGCTCCATTCACAGATTTGCACTTTAAATCCTTCTCTTCTAAAGTTTAAATATCTTAAACATATTCGAATCACTACAATTTATGACAAATTAAAATCACTTAACTAAAATATCTGTAAATTTCCTAATTATTATTCAAGTAAAGTGCCGTTAACACTTTGAATTGAAATAGAGCCTTAATAATAATTAAACCAGGTCAAATGTCGAGACAACATCATGTGGAAGCAACATGAGTTAATTCAGAACAATTGGCAAGTGTTGCTAATTAGGTACCTACTTTAGTCTCAATATTAAATCGTGTAACTTTAATTAATTTTAAGTTAGATTTCTTACTTTATGAAAAATAAACAAATTAACAAAATTTTTCATTTTTTATTGCATTGACTTTTCTAGTTAACTACCTTGAAAATACGCAAATCAAAAATGTCCAAGGATTAAAACGATCCCTGAATTATTTTGATGTTATGGAATGTTCCATTTTTGATCATTCGTCATTTTTGATGTGTGTAATAAAATAAAATAGCAGATTCTTAACCAAGGAATCAAAAGTATCAATTTCATGCGAGCTGTTTCGGAGCAAGATCTTAAAGAGACTTCGAATTTCTTAAATGGTATTGGTACCTTTCGTGTATTCAACATTACACAACCTGGCTGGGACCAGGGCCCTCTCGTACAGGGTCCGGGACTCTCTAAGTTCAAAGAAAAGAAATATCGCACAACTAAGTAGTCTTTTGTCAAACTAGGAGCCCTTATAATTTCCATTGATTTGCTAAGTTACGTTTTTTGCATGGTAAAGAGATAGAGAGAGAGTAGTTCGATAAAAATAGCATTATTGCTTTACTTGTATGGAGAAAATTATGTAAGAATTATATTACTTTTAATCAAACCATTCGTTTTTAGGGTTTCGTAGTCAACAAGGCACCCTTTTAGTTTCACCCTGTTCTTCAGTCCATCTGTTCGCGTTAAGCGGAGACTGTTGATGGTGCCTTTATTTTATTATTTATTACTAATAATACCTAATTAAAAAATATATATATACGTTTTGCTACAGATACCGTGTCCTCTAGACCAGATAGGTACAATGTTTTATGACCAAGTTATTATTAAGTTATTTAGGTTTTCGGTTTGGGTCGAGCATTTTTATCTGTTAGATAGTCTTCGAGCCTATACCTATAGTAAGCTTTATACATCAACGATGAGGGGTTAAAGAAACAAATGAAACAAAAAACAAGTTTTAAAAGCCCAATAGCTGGTTTTGATCCATATATTTCGACTACTTATATGAAAATGTTAGTAATTCCGGAAAATCAAAATATATAAAATTGATGTAAGCTGCCTCACGTTCGCGTCAATGGCGATGTCGATTTCAAGTATTTTTTCAGTTTATATCATTTATTAGTCAATGAGGCAATGTTAAAAATGGTCAAAATTGAATCTTGAATGTCACATTACAGGCGAATGCTTTGGGCGACGGCCCACGTTAAGAGGAACCTAAACTTCATTTGTTGAAATAGGGTCATCTGTTCAGCCTCTACGAAAAACAAATCAATATGTGTGAGAATGCCTCTTGATATTCTATTTCATTTTAATTTACGATACATTCATACATATAGTATTTTTCGTTAAATAAAATGTTTCTCGTGGCACTTTTTCTCAGCAGTTTTCTTGTCTTGAAAAGCGCTGGCAGATTTTGACGTGTAAAAGTGCCTGTGCGGCCAAAATACTTACTGAATAAACATATTTTATCTTTTATAAAGGTGAAAAAAACAACCCTCCTTCATCAGCAGATGTACCTAATTTTATCTATCTCAAATAGATAAAGTTAGGTACATCAGTAACTCGAATGTTGAAGTTCCGGTATCACAGCCAATTTCGCAATTCCAGAATTGATATTTTGGTTGGTCGACAGCATCGGGAATTATCGTCTAGGTAAGTATCAATTTTTATGACATTTTATGGTACCTAAACAAAAGTAATTTTGTGATTTTTAGCTCATTTAAACGTTATTGCATTTTTCCTATAATGTGTGAAAAAATAAGCGATTTTAATGAGCTTAAAAAGAAAAACTTAACGAATTGCGAAATTCTAGATAGGTACCATTTCGAAAATCAAGTGTCGAATTGACGAGCTAAGACACTAAAGTCGTTATTAAAATAAGTAAGTTATTTTATTATGTATTGCTCTCATTTTAAACTGGGGATAATGTGGTCAGTGATACAATAGAAAACAATGCATTTGTTTAAAAGACGGGCTCTAAGCAGATCGGGATATTAATAACAGTCAGTGCAAGTACATCACCCTACCTTGTCTTGAGGACTATAGTAATCAGCAAGGTTCGGAGTTCGAAGTAAGACTAAA
This sequence comes from Acleris laterana, assembly GCA_963966035.1. Lineage (NCBI taxonomy): Eukaryota > Metazoa > Arthropoda > Insecta > Lepidoptera > Tortricidae > Acleris > Acleris laterana. Next base: position 9,185,380 of record OZ014450.1, on the reverse strand, counting down.
ACAGGTTATGGAGTCGACGTTAAAATTAAAAATCGTGCCATACTCATACTCATACAGTAAAACACAACCGATATGGCTGACGCTTTACGCTGGCGCGGGAACCAATCAGCATGATCCACGCGTCGCATGGTTGCATTCTGTGCTATTATTGGTTATTAGTGACGCCATGTTGACGCGCGCCTCCGCGTGTCATTCAGTCAGCTGTCAAACGTGTGTGAGTGAGATGGAAAAATTTATGCAATTTAATTTACACCTTAAAACTATTACGTACAAGTCTGATCGTGGGTTTTAACCGTGCTTTCGGAAATCATCCGAATCGTTGTTCGTGTCTGCGCGAACGAAGGTTCACGACACGCCATATCGGTTGTGTTCTACTGTACTCTATTATTAATATCATTATCTCTCTTTAATATTACCGTGCTATGAAAACTCCGAACCCTAATCAGATGACCAGTTAAATGACCAGGATCATTATTTTTTGCAATTTGTGACAAATAAATCCACGCTCATCACGTCATCGTCAGGTCACCCGATCGTAATACAATAAGCCTATTTGCTCTAATTAAGTAAGCATTAGCAGTTGTTATAATTGTGGTTCAATAACACATTGTGCTCTCGGGGCATTCATGTCAATGGTCGTGTTAAACGTTCAATGGCCAATGGTTCTTTTCAGTCGGCACATGTAAGAATTCTTCGTATATATGAGCAATTAAACGTATTGTGTCTATTTTGCTACATTTATATTGTCAGGTGTCTTATTTTGTTACAAGTTGCGAGAATAGCACTGTTTCAATTTAATACCTCACGTGCACACGTGAGAGATAGAAACCGACGGACAATGTAAATAGCTATATCTGAGAGTGAGAAACTTCCAGATGTTTCTGGTATTACCCGTTGAACATCAAAGGAATGGTTACTAGCTTCCTATAAAATATCTAGTAAATCTAGCTAGGACTAACTATAAGCTAGCAATGGAGTAGTCAACTACTTGCATTAATGACGGACCAAGACTATGACACACAGGGATATGCCGACGACCTTGTAGTCATAATCAAAGGCCCCAGCCTCCACACAATCTCATGTCTAATGCAAGGAGCTCTCAACACCATAAATAAATGGTGTAAAGAAAACGAATTGTCCATAAACGCAAGCAAAACTGTGATAGTTCCATTCACTAAGAAAAGGAAGCTCGAAAAGCTACTAGATCTTAAGCTTAACGAACAAATAATTCCAATCTCAAGTGAAGTAAAGTATCTAGGGGTCACCTTAGACCAAAAGTTAACTTGGAACTCGCACATAAAAAACATAATACAAAAAGCCAAAATGGCTATGTGGACTAGTTGTCGAATGGCGGGGTCAAGATGGGGCCTTAAGCCCAAAATGGCCCTCTGGCTGTACACGGCAGTGGTAAGGCCTATAATTACATATGCCTCCGCTGTCTGGTGCACAAAAACCAACCAAAAGACAACAATAAACACCCTAAACAGTCTGCAACGCACAGCCTGCGTTATCGCAACAGGAGCTCTATCCTCAACACCGGGAGCAGCTCTGGATGCACTGCTAGACCTAACACCACTGCACCTACAAGTGCAAAAAGAGGCTGAACAGTGTATATACAGAATCTGCACCACGACAAGGACGAAATGGAGCTCTCAAGCACTGACCAAGCGTATGGCATCGGTGTTTGAACACAAAACCTTATGCATGCCAACTGATGACATGCATATTGAATATAACTACAAAAAACTATACTCAGTGGAGATACCCTCCAGGGACAAATGGCTGAAAGGCCAGCTGGACTACAAAGAGGGCTGCCACATTTGGTATACAGATACAGATGGTTCCAAAAAAGAGAACGATGTGGGGTGCGGCATCTACGGTGAGAGACCAAGACTCAAAGTTAGCGTCAGCATGGGTACGGAGGCCTCAATCTTCCAAGCGGAAGTCTTCGCCATCAACAAATGCGCGGAAATCAACCTTGAGAAGAACCGTAGGCACCAGCACATCTACATCAACTCGGACAGCCAAGCTGCCCTTTTGGCACTAGACGCATTGGAGATAAACTCTAAACTAGTCCAAAACTGCAAAGAAAACCTTAATGCCCTAGGAAACTCCAACAAAGTAATACTTAGATGGGTACCAGGGCACTCCAACATTGATGGAAACGAAATAGCAGATGAACTGTCTAGGAAAGGTGCTGACAACCCCCTGGTTGGCCCGGAGCCTTTTTGTGGTATCACAAAAAGGAAATCCTATTCACTGCTAAACGACCTATATAAATCTAGGGCGATCGAGCTGTGGAAGTCCACGAAAGGACAAAAGCACTCGAAATCATTAATTACAGGGTTCAAAAGCAACTTCTCCAATGAGATTCTACAACTCAAAAGGGAAAAGACTTGCGCAGTGACTAGAATTCTAACTGGCCACTGCAAATTGAACAAACATCTGTTTCTAATGGGTATGAAACAAGAACCGACATGCAGGTTCTGTCAGGAAACACAGGAGACAGCAATGCACATCCTCTGTTCTTGCGGACCACTAATGCGTAACAGAAGTATCTACCTAGGGCGACATATTGTGGACCCACAGGAGATACAACTTCTCACGGCCCAAAGCATCTGGAAATTCTTAGACGCAACGGGCCTTTGCGGTGAACTTTAAACAAAGGGCTGTTACAAAAGATCAGCAATGGTCGAAGTGACACACAAGGCCCATCCAAACCCCCCAATAATAATAATAGCAATGGAGTGACTGTATGTTTCAAGATCATACTGATATTTGAAGCGCTTAGAGTTTAAAAGATAAAAAAGATGAAAGACGTTTATTCAGTAAGTACGCGAGCTTATTTACACGTCAAATGGGGCTGGTAGGTTTACCAGCCCTTCGCAAGAATCGGAAGAGACCACTACTGCCTGCGAAGAAATACCGCAAGAAACTCAACCGCCAGTCGTTTTTGATATAATACAATTATAAAACTTAGCCTAGCACACTGTATGAAACAATAAATCTACGATAAAAAAATAAATATATATCATGCGTAGTTGAGCAGGAAAATGTGTGAAAACTCAGAATTTTCACAAGGTCTCATAATTAGTAATAACATCTATTTAAATACTTAAAAAAAAACAAAAAATATACTTACCTATGACGGTGCAACACAATCACAAAAAATTCGATACATTCTCCTACAGAAAATGGACACCGTTTCTGTAGGAGACAATATGTACAATGTGTGACAATATGTATTTACATATTTTTATGAGTAAATTATTATTTAGGCTTTTGAAGTTTTTAATTATTTATTCCAAGCATTTTTACCTTTTAGATAGTCCTCGACCCTATAGTTAGCTTTAGACATTAACGACTTTATCAAGTAATTTTTAAGCACTGGAAATGGTAAATTTAAAAATAGGTAGGTACGTCAGGTAATCTATTATAGAAATTTGACCTTCACATGATTTATATACCTTACGGACAAGAAGATTTTTATAGTAATTTTATTTTTATTTCTTGTATTCAAATTATGTATATTACAATTATTAAGGACAGAGTCTTGATTTTTAATGACATGAATGTTCCCATAAATAAAATGTGAGGATGCTGTCAAAATACAAATTTATTTAAATGGTAATCTTAAGGAATCACGGGAGTTTAGATTATACATATATAGAACGAATGGCTCTTTTTTGTAACACGAATATAGTCTGTGTGTCAGCAGCTTTTCCCCAAACCAGAATACCGTATGACATAACACTATGAAAATAACTTTAATAAACTAAAAGACTAGAACTAGCAGTCTGTGGTAAGTTCCTTGATTTTCCTTACAGCATAAACTGCCGAACTTAATTTACCTGCTAGTAGGTACCTATAGTTATCCCTAATGTCTATAGTTCTCCCTAAACTAGTGTCTATAGTTATCCCTAAGAAAAGGGCCTTATTCACCATTTCTAAACAATCATAATTTAGAAATATACTACATTCTACCGGTCTTACATTAGGTAAAGCGAACCTAACACATTTAGTATTGATTGTTACTAGCAAACTTTTTACTAGTAAACTAATTAAGTAGGTGCTTTACCTAGGGATTCCCTTCAATCGCATATTTTTTTTAGACTATTCTTGTTTCGCATAATTCATTTGGCATAATTTATATTGGCATAATAGTACTGTCGCATAGCAATACTTTGGCCTACTACTTTTTTGGCATATTAAGCTATTAGCATAATTTCAGTTGGACTAATTTATATTACACTAATACACATTATGCATATTATTGTTTGGGCTATTAATTATTTGTTATATAATATGTAATTAACCATAATTTTAGTTCCCTAAATGAATGAACCTACAAAATGAACAACAAAATATGAGGTTACGTTAGAGCACGTTAGGTACATTAGGTTAGGTTTGGTTAGTATGATATCCAGGCGCGAAGCGCCCAAGCAACGCAAAAATAGGAGGTCCGCAAAGCGGACCTCCGTCGACCTCGCCTTACTTCCTAAATATATATTAACACAAAACTTACCATTTGCCCATGACTATTTTTTAGGACAAATACTGTTATGCGCTTTGTAATGATGCTAATTTATTATTATGACTTTTCGTATTTATGCTATTTGACGTTAGTCTTTATGACGAATATGCTTTCTGTATTTATGCTTTTAAATTTTATGCGTAAAAAATTATGCGTAAAGATGAGTATGCCCATCACTAATTCGGCTAAAAGCAATTATGCGTAACAATAATATGACAAATAATTTTATGCCATACAATAGGGAACCCTTTACCTAGCGTGGCGTTTCTCCTACTATAATCGACGGGTTTTCTGTAACGTACAGCTACGTGTAAGTACTTAGTATTGGTGGTAGGATGCCTAACGCAAGCCTACTTCACGATAACAAAGTGTTTTGATAATACAAAAAGTAACACAGTTAACTGACCATTTGTGACCTAATATGATTCTGGTCACCTTACAGTAAGGCTCACTAGAGGCCAGTTAACTGTGTTGCTGTGAGTACAAACAGCATCAGAACATCCAATAAGTTATGTTAATCATTTTTAATGTACCTTTTTACTATTTCCGTTATTTTGAGTTGTTTAGTTTATAATAATTTAATTATTTTATACATATCTACTTGCATTTAGTAAAACTTTTTAGTGAATTTCCCTAATAAAGGCTGACCTTTACCCAAGGAACAGTAGGTTGTAAGAGTAGGTACGTGTTCGTTGCATACCGTGCCGAACTTTCCATTGCGCATGATCAGAGAAAAGCTTATAAGCCACGCGCCCGTCCTACTGCCAACAGTTCGCTACTCAACCTCGTGAAGCGACCTTTACTTAGCGCAACCTACCGACTTCGGAAAAGTTTCGAGCATCTACAACATTGGCTGCATCTATTCCTGAAATTGATCTTAACGTTAAAAGTGATTATTAACGAAGTTATGAAAAATATTCTAGAAAGCAGCTTTTTAAAAAGTGAAAAATTTGTCGGAGATCCTCCGGTGACAAACCAAAGGCGGAAATCGGTGACACCTAAAATTGTGGTGTGTCCGCCGACGGAGGAGATGACGGAGCCGACGCCGGTGCCGCGCGGCACGCGCCTGCTGCACGCATTGAGCCGGCGCCTGACACGGCGCGCGGCAGATACCAGCTCGATGGCCAGCTCCAGCAGCAGCGACAGCGTGACCTGCGACCCCAGCCGCGCCACTAGTGACGACCACTCCTCCGGCTCCACCAGCGAGTCCGACAGCGACAGCTGCGACCACCCCCGCCGCCACCGCTCCACAGTCTCGCTCCGCCGAGTCTTCCAGAGCCTGAACCTGACGTCGCGGTCCCTATCGTGTTCCCCGATCGAGCGCCAGCGTCAACCCAAGAAGCAAACTCAACCGAAACGGATCCTTCGGTCTCCTGTCACCTACACCTATGTGCGCGGCCTGTCCGGGCTGCCGACACAGAGAGTGCCCCGACATGCTGTATACTGCCCCGCTTCAGGCCTCCACCGATAAGTGATAACGGCTGTACCCTATTGTGAAAAAAATACTGACGGGAGATCAAGACTGGTTAAAGTAGTGGATAGAAATAATTCGGCTAGAAATTCAGGATTCTCTTTATGATGACTTTATGATGACATCAGTGACAAGTACTGAGAGTTTGGCGGGGTAGCTGTCGATATTGTCTACTGATAGGACCAAGATTGAGACGGCGCTGGAGCCTCATGGTGTAAAAGGTCCCGTATGCTGGATACTTTTTGCTGTGACCTGTTTAACGTCACATAATGAATATTAAGACTGTTACACTGATTCAAACTAAATGAGCCGTTAAACTAATGAACATTTTAAATAGTGTTTTCTTACCACTCTCCGGTGTACACCATACTAACAAACTTGCACTTAGTACCACTAGACTTAACTTTAGACTTAATATTTCTCACCAACATGTTTGAATCACTGCAATTATATACTAACTTTTTTGTCACAGTTTAACAAGTACCTATCAATAGGTGTATGTATAAAATGACTCGTCAAATTAAAATCATGTACCTAACTACTTAGAATAAAATATTTGTATCTCTTTTTATGCATAGTGCCTTTCATGTTTTAAAATACTAAGACAGCCTTTAGATTAAATATACTACATAAAATGTACTTACTGAAGGATTTAGAGTCATGAAATAATTTGAGTTACCTAGTAACAAAATGTCACCTTAACAAATTATTAAGCCGGTGTGTCTTTGCTGTGAAGTGGTTCTAACTAGTTCGTAAATCCAGCAGTTGTAGGTACTCGAAGTAATGTTACTGAGTACCAAAGTGTACCTATTGCATCACGTAAATTTAAGTATTTTTTATCGTAGTTTTAAGTTAGATTTTCGTATTTAACAAAATATAAAAACAATAACAAAATACTTTTGAATTCTCATTTACCCTGCCCCTTACGGAAGTACTCAGAGACGTTATAAAGACAATTAACTCGTTCCTTTTTCAGACTTGTGTAGAAAAATCGCTACTAAGGAACGACTAAATCGCAATTACCGTCTCTCAGTGCAGTCGCTACTATTTTACTACAAGCATCTAAGTTTTCTAGAAGTGTTTAGACGCGAGAACCTTAAGAACGCCTACCAACACTTTGAAAATAAGGATGTATGTGTGTATGTAAACACTTTATTGACCATAAGAAAAACAAGAACCATACAATTCATATAAAAATATGTAGAAAATATGTTCTGAGTGTATGTGCATTTCATCGGATCCCTTTGACTGCCATACATATCGTTGGTCATAATGTATTGTTAGTCATACTTTTTTTGTCATAACTTCTTTCAGGCTGAAGTTACAGTTTTTAATAAACGTTTATCGTGTAGATTAGTTAGGTTAGGTTAGGTTAGTTCTATAAAAATCCTGAAAAAATAACCGTGTCCTGAGAAAAATGCATTATGACTTGCGAAAATTATGACTCAAAACGCATTATGACTTAAAATAATTATGGCAGTCAATAGAGACCCGCATTTCATACATTCAGAATCATAATGTCATGAGTTTGTACGAGCTCCTGGCTGTAGTCTGGGACTTCCTTAAAAATAATAATTGGAAATACTTTTTAACAACGTCCGCAACGGAGTGAGAAGTATCTTTTACATATTTATCACTTACATAGACAACTTTATAATATCTTCATCTAGGTCAAGCAGGAACATTACAATTGAACTTAACTATTTTAAATCGCCTTTACTATTAAAAACTGTACGGCTTTACGGAATCTATCGGATCAAACTTTTATAACAGAATAAATTTTTTCATACTATATTTTACGTATATTTTTCTTTACTACTCGATAACTATACAACGTGCTAGGAAATTTTAGTACTTCCACTTGATACGAACACTCAGCACTGATTCCAATCAAGATAAAAAAGATCTTGACGTTACGTTAACGTCACTTACTCAATAGAAGAATTGGTGGCTCGGGTAGCGACGGAACCATTACTTGACCCAAAAAACCCCTGTCCCGCTATTTATATCAATATGATTAGACCTGTGTTCGAGAACGATTACAAACAAATATCGAAATATTGCTCATACAAATATAAAATTGCTAACGATCTTTTGCTATAACATATCACCATGATTTGTCCTCCTCTTGAAGAAAAGTAAGAAATAAAGAGACTAAACACAGTGATAGGTTCCGAAAACGATATTGTTTTGGCAACGTCAGATATTCTGAGACTGGATTAAGTATGTTATATTATGAACTAAGTCGGACGAGTTAACTTGTTGGGTAGGGTATAAGTACTTCGGGGGTTACCAAAGCAACAAGGCTCAACAAGTTGATATTGTTTCAAAAAAACACTCAGTGGTCCTTGTTATAATAAACCAAGTGAACATTTATTATTAATTATTTAATTATTTAAAAATATACAGCATAACAGTTTACCACTACAGTACTGTGAATTTCAAACTAAATATAAATTAGCAAAAACAATCAAATGAATAGTAAAAACATAAAACATAAAGTATTATTTAAACCGAAGAAATGCGGACATCCATCTTCTCGCATAACTTCAAACATTCAGTACACACAACCTTCCGTCCACTGGCAAATACATCACAATCAGGGGCAGACTGTACAAGCTTTACATGGAAAACTTTTAAAATATATTGGCCAAATATAAAGTACACGGTACATACATTTCCGAGGGCATACAATCTGAACATATTTAAAGCTATGGTGAATAAGCATCTTCTGGGTGAGATCACTTCATCGTCGACAAATTTTCGTCCTCCAAGGGCAAGAGTTAGTCAACAGCAAACCCTTTAAAAAAAGCGGTGCAAATAGTTTGTATGATCAGCCAGCGGAAAATTTATCCGCCATCATGATCATTACCATTGACACAGCGCAGTCAACTACAGCCGTTTGAAACGCCCACGTTATCAAACGTGATTCAGAATATTCTTCACTATACTAGCCAGTAAAAACACACACACACACACATTTTGTTAAATGACAAATGCCAAACCTTTATTTGAGGCAACCAGACACATATTTACATAATTATTTACTTTATCTAGTAACCGTTTTTTTTATCTAGTAACAGTTAGTGTTGCCGTGTGGCTGCCGGCTTAGAATAGTACCACTCCATGTCTTCCTGTGGAAGTCGTGAGAGACGACTAAGGGATTAAAGGCTTGTTTCTTCTCAGCAGTGGTCTCCTCTTGGGAAGCGCTGTCTTGTTTAGTCAAAGTAGACGGCGACGTACTCGCTGCAGGTAGACTGCCCGAGTGGCTCGAAACTACAGGAACACGAAATGAGATAGAACTGGGAATCAATATTAGTCAAGGAAATTTAGATGTTTAACTTGACATACGTAAATACGTTTGCCGTGGTAGGTATACAACATTTTCCGGCGTGACAAACCAATGATACGTGGAAAATGTATTAATAACCGGTATTAGGTTAAAATGCTAAACAATCAAATGCCTCTACTGTGACGTATCTGTGCAATTCATTTTACGCTGAGAGAAAGGGACAGAGTTATGTAACGGCTATAGCTCCGTCCTTTACGCTCACCGTAAAATGAACTGCGTAGCTATGTCATAATAACCCCCCTGTTCTTAGATCATAACACTAAAACAATGAGGCGAGACTTTGTGGATTAAAAAAGCACTGCTAGTTTTAAGACTAATCCAACCGCATGTAATGTACGTTCTACATCAGTAGGTGATAATAGATAATAGATCCTTAATTTTTGTTATTTTTAACAAATCCATTTTCATTGTATGTACCTAGATACAATTGTTTTCGACGTAACTATGTTTATGAAATATTAGTAATGATCGGAAAATAAGTCTATCTAAATAAAACATTGTTGATATGTACAGATAGAATATAAGAATTTTAGTGTTTTTTTCGGATAATTTTCTAAGTACCTAGCCCATCATCCTCACAGAAGGCTGGAATTAAGTATAGTCATTAAAGTCAAGGCAGTTTTCTCCGTAGTTGTATTTAACTTAAGTGAGGTCGATGTTTATGCTTTTAAAAGGTTGTTTGTTGTTGTTGTACGTCACACTTAACATCACACAAACGTTATAAAGCCAGGGATTCACGCGACACGTGTCGGCGACCGATGTCGCCAAAATGTCGTGCGAACTGCGGCAACGTTGCGCCACTTCACGTAACGTCGCTGACGACACGCGTCATTGGACATTTGTGAATCCCTAGTAAATCCCTGGCTTTTATCAACTTCTTCTTATAATCTGAAGAAGGAATTGAAACAAGTGACTTTAGTTACGAATTACAATATTTAAGCAGTTTGGTACAGGGTGAGCTTTAAGCAACCTAAGAGAAAGTATAAGGGTATAGGACCATTTTTCCTTAGAGAGATGTTGTCAATTTAAGAATTAGAATTTTTTCTCAAATAAGATTTCAATTTTATTGAAGTAGAATAGTAGTTTTTGTTTTAAGCATAAAGGTTGATTTATATATAGGTTTATAGGCAAACGTTATATTATAAAGCTCCTAGCAAAAAAAACGGCACTTTCGATTTTTCAAGTTGTTTAAACTACAGCATTAAGCTAACATCATTTTTACAAAATTATTATTTTTCTTCGTAAGCAATACAGTAGTGTAATAAGGTTGTAGCGGCTAAAGTAGACCTTATTGCACTATACCTTTTTATGTGATACGTCGTATTTCGACGATTCGATAGAACGGCGACTGCTTATTTTTATAATATTTTTGCAGTTGCTACTAGGCCTGCGAGCAGAGCACATGAATTGTATATTGAAATATAAGAAGAAAAAAAAAAAGAATAGTTTGATTTTCGTCGGCCACCCTCGCAATATCTACTCAATTTTGTAGCAATGAAATCTTATTTAGTCATAGTAGGTATATTCAAATTACTTGAAAAAATCAAAAGTGCCCGTTTTCTTTGCAAGGGGGTTTATATAGGTTTTACTGAGCCTACTATGTACTACGGCGGCTACGATATGTTTTTTCGCTTGCACCCTGTAAAACAAGCGACAAATATAATAATTCTGCAATGCAGTAGTATGCAATTTATAGGTTAGTGGAGCACAAGGTTTACTTGAATTTAAATGTCGAAGCCAGCGCGGTCGACGACCCCGGTGCATCTATTGATCGCGGTGAAAGCCTAAACAAGGGGTTGGGTTCCGCAACTTCCGCTTGCCAGCATCAGAGAACTAATTTAGGTTAGTTTGGCTAAAGTTATACAGTTATGCCACTGTTTTGGGTGATTATTTATGCGTTTTTCTATTTATGTATTTAATTTCATCCACGTACGTTTTAGTATAACGTGATCGCTTCAGTAAGGAACACTCAAATTGGAAAACGTGACGTTTTTTAATTTAAGCGTCCTGGGAGACAGCCTCGTTAAAAATAGAATAGAATAGTCCCGTAGAATATGCTACACAAGAATGACATACTTATGAGTAATATTAAAATATGTACCTATCACGACAAAATAGTAAAGTGTATTGTAGTAAAAACCTTACATTATTTTTAAGTCGTTAAATTATTTGTATTTCCCTTATATAATTACAATATCCAAAATAACTGCGTCGTGTGATGAGCGCAGGTATTTGTTTCAGAGTCTTGGGTGTTGTCTAATTCTCTTTGTATATAAGTACTTATTTCTCTATATAAGTATGGTAATCGTTGCCTAATACACATAGTACAGGCCTAGAGCTTAGTTTAGGACGACGTAAATTTTGCGTGAGACTGTCCCGGGTCTCCCGATATTTATTATTCAAATCAAGCTCTCCTCAACCCTAGTACTAATTCAATGAACCAATAATCAATTCTTGTCAATAACAAAATTAATTTATATCAGAAAGGTAAAGCGGGCAATGACATACGCTTATTGGAAGGGAAGAGGCATCGATAACACGCACAGGGGTGTTATTCTAAGCAGCCTTATACGTTCGATCCATCGGCAGAAACCATGCTGCTAAATTGAAAATGCACGCGCTAAAATATGTTTTGTTCGCACTGACGGGACTACTTAAACTCACCGCTTGGACATTCACTCGTTCGTCCGTCCATCCGACGTTGTTGAGAGAATCACTACCCAGATACTTACGAGTGTAAATATCGAATGAAATTTACATCATCGGAGTATCTTCGAGGTCGTCGGCCGATTGGGGGCTTTCCTGCTCGTCGAATGATGGCATAGGTATTTCCTTTGGATTTAAATGATTACATTGCATTTTTTTGGTTAAGTGTCTTTCCTGCAAAAATAATGTTATGAATTCTTACAACCTAATATACTATACTAACTAGTCCAGCCATAAGTTCTGTTACTAAGGTTGAGTCAAATAAAACTAACTAATATTTTTTTTTTCAATACGTATAAGAATAAAAAGCTAATTTAATGTACATTTTAAAAAACAAATAATCATTGTACTTAGTTAGTCGCCGCAATTTCCGACGCGATCTTTTAACATTCACAGCCGGTATCGTATCAATGAAATTACGCATGACTTTTCCGTAAATTTCACTTTTTGAAAACGATTAAAAACGCGAATACGTTTACCAAAAAAACTTTGTGTGGTTTTGGATTTGTTGCAAATTCATGTGAAATTATAAAGTTGAGTTAATAAGACATCAAGATTGACCGGTGTACAAACGGATCTATAGTTGCTTGAAATACATTTGTATAAAAATTTAAAGGTTTTGTCTGGTCAATGGTGTCATGCAAATTTGAACTCTCTACAAGAACTCTTACAAAAGTTGTGGCCGTTATCAGTATCATCGTCGTGCGTAAATTGAACTATGATTTATAAAAAACTCCTTGCATTTGTTTTTTAAATTTTTAAATTGAATTTTATATCTCCGTAACAGAACTTATGACAACATTACAGTATTTGATGTATTAAATAAAGACACTCCTTGACCAATCCAAAAAATAGATTTCATGTACGGATGATTATGATTTTGGAATTCGATAAAGGATCATTAATTTCAAACGCAATACCGAAGGTTATTTCGAGTACTGCCTGTCTTACGAACAGGCCATGGCCGCTCGGTCGGAAGAACAAATATAACTTCCAACGCACACATCCTTAAATCAATGTGGTAGCAGCTGTATGCTCTATCGTGAAACTTTCATTGAAAACGCAACGCGTACGGTGCATCCAGGTTTTGATACGAGTTCCTTTCAGATATTAGTACCTCAGAGGACAACACGTTGGCAGGGGTGTACGATTGCCTACGTCACTTGGATACCATTTTGGGTTAGTAGGTCACTAGAGGGGACTGCAGCTGGGTTGTGCTGAGCGGGGAGCATGATTTTTAAACCCAACAGTGACGTCATTCTAGGAGCCTTGGACCCCTCCCTTACCTCACCGCGTGAATGATGAATGAATAGGTCGATTTGTAACATTTTAAGTATTACCATTTCTATAAATTCATCATGGACAATTATTTAGAATTGGTGAATGTTACTAGTAAATAGTTTTAGTAACTCAATAACAGTTTATTTTTCTTCTTCTAATTAAAAAGCTAGGTATACGTAGAAACATACTTTTGTACGAACTTAGTTAATGTGAGCTTTTTTTTTAGGTTTTTTTAAGTTCCATTTTCAATTCTTACTTACCTAACCTCCTGAACGCTTGTAAGGATCCGGGGTTCTAGGTAGGCAAGCGGGATTGTTAGGCATTTGCTTCGCATATTTAATAAGGATGTACAGGTAAACTTGACTAAAAATAACGTTTTGATTCGGTATTTTTAAGGAGGTCTCCAAGGCACGTACGTAAGGCTCACGTGATTTTTACTTTAACGTAAAATGTGTTATTTACATTTCATTCAAAACAATTTTAACATATGTACCAGTAGATCCTACAGCAACAATCTCACACAACTTGACCTAGTCCCAAACGAAGCTTATACTATGGTTACTAGACAATGATCCCATATAAAAATATTTGTACAGGAAAATAAAGACTCGTGCATAGATGAAGATATCGAAAGGGAGCGCAGGGCGTTAGCGGTGAGAAGCAATGTACTGGCTCGGAGATTTGCTCGATGCTCTGTTAGCGTTAAGATAACGTCAAGGTGTATTGTACATCCTTTTACTCGAGCGGTCTCTGGGTTAAGTACCTACACGAAGCAATCCTATAACGCGCTGCGCGTACAATATAACAATGCCTTTAGAATACTGTTGGGGCTGCCACGGCGCTGCAGCGTGTCGGGGATGTTCGCCGCGGCCCGCACGGACGGGTTCCCCGCGCGCATACGTAAGAGAGCAGCGTCGCTGCTTCAACGCATCCGTGGCGGCCACAACAGCATTCTGGGGGGTTATTATGACATAGCTATGCAGTTCATTTTACGGCGAGCGTAAAGGACAGAGCTATCGCAGTTATATAGCTCTGTCCTTTTCTCTCACCGTAAAATGAATTGCACAAATACGTCATAATAACCCCACTGAACATGGTTGGTGAACGGCCTGACTGCCCCATGGTGCGACACTGGGTAGCAGTAGCCATAGGAATTTAAAATAATCTATTTGTTAATTTGTTACTCAAATATTAATTACTAAGGTCATGGCCCATAATCCTACCCGGTCAAAAAATGTTTGCGTACATGAACCAAATTGGTGGTAAATTATGCAGTTCTAACCCACACTTTATTTTAAGTAAATAGTTTAAAAAAAAACCATGGAGGTAATATGTAACAGTGCTAAGAAGATTGGCTATTAATATATCTTTGATTGGGTAGTTATATGAAATCCCTACTTAATGTGGGTAGTTCAGTCTTCGTAGGTTTTCGTTGTGATCTGTGTGTTCGATTTGATTATTTTGGCGTGTTTACTGGAGATTTTGCTTTTGGATTTGGATTTTTTTGATATGGATAGACTTAGTAGTTGTGTAGCGTGTAACCGATCTGTGTTACGTCGCAGAAAACACAGTCTTACAGGAGTTTTTCTCGAAAGATATCGGGATCACGCCGTGTTATTACTACAAGAAATAATACCACGTGGAGGTAAGTTCGAGGATATAATATTAATACACATGATTACTTTAATATTGCTCCGCCCACATGGAATTCGGTTATTGTTGTTTCTATGGGAGCTTTTCAGATTTCCAGGATAAAAAGTACCCTAGTGTTAAGTTAATCCAGGTACCTATACCTCTATCGGTATCAACCTGTTATTTCAGATTCCATTTGATGGCTCCAGGTCAATTTGCCATGCATGCTGGGTCAGACTGGATCGTGCTGTACGTAATCAGCGAGATCAACAGGTTCAAGACCAGCCTCCCAATGAAGGCCAAGGTCATTCACCCCAACAAGAAGAAAATGTTGAACAGGAAATGGATATCGGGGGCCAAGACGTAAGATCTGGTTTTATTTTCCTTCAAGGATATTCACGTGCTTCCAATACAGCAAGACGGTGTATATTCCACAGCTGCAGGAATACGCCTACCCATGTAGTGCCAACTTATATAAAGTTCTATATGCTAAATAGTAATAACTATTATATACCTCAACTTGCTCGCGTTTGTCACCCGCACTTGGTGCGGAATGATTGGGCAGAACTTAGTGCTCAAACGGCAATACAGGATTTTAAAAATGATCATGTACTCGACATATTCACATTGTTTAGGTGGGGGTTAGAAAGAAGCCATCAATTAGATTTTGAGAATATCGATGAGATCGATGACAATGAACTGCACTTTTGGACAGGAGTAACTAAGGATAACGCCGTCTCTTCGTGCCAGAACTGATAAGCCTGCCATCTCTTTAGGTATTTATTTGACCAAAATAAGAACTGGTGAACCAGACAGACGGTTAGCTACAAAATTCAAAATATCAAAAAGCACGTTACAGAGAAAGATTCATATAGCGAGAAAATGTTTAACTGATGATTTTGTACCACATTTTCTGGGCATAGACCATATAAGCCGAGAAGAGTTGGTTTCCAGAAATCTTACCATTCCAGCTCATATTTTTGGAGGCAACGAAGACGCGGCTATTCTTGTTTTTGACGGCACATATCTACATGTGCAAAAGAGCGCTAACTTCCTATTCCAGCGAATAACATATAGCCTGCATAAGTTCCGGAACTTAGTAAAACCTTTCTTGATAGTTTGTACAGACGGCTATATAGTCGATGTCACAGGCCCATATACAGCAAAAAGCTCAGATGCCACAATTATGAGCACTCTGATGCAAGAAAATTCTGATTGGCATTGGTTCCTAAGGCCTAATGATGTGTTCATACTGGACCGCGGTTTTCGGGATTCGATTTCTATTATTGAACATTGTGGTTATAATGCACATATGCCACCAAGCAGAACTAGAGGTGAACAACTGTCAACAGCCGAGGCCAACAAGTCGAGACTAATTACAATGGTCCGATGGGTAGTAGAGACTATAAATGGGCGATTTAAAAAAGATTTTAAAATATTTCGGCATACATATTTTAATGTCGCGTTGCCAAATATGATGAAGGATTTCAGGATTACTGCAGCACTTATTAATGCCACTCGACGTCCATATGAGGATAGCACGTACGCAGAGCAATTTATACATATTATTAACGAAAAAATAAATAGAGAAAATGAATTGGCACAATATGTCCAAGAAAATAACATGAACAGGCTAAGAGTAGCATTCACGCCTATTGATGGTAATGATCCATCTTTCAATGATTTCCCTCGGCTGACATATGAGGATTTGATTTTATTTACGTTGGGGACGTATCACTTGAGAATAGCTAGATCTTATTGCCACGAGCATATCCGACCTAATGGTCTGTACATATTGGAACTATATAGACACCGCGAGATGGTTGACAACAAAGTTTTGATAAGAGGGAGAATACAATCTCGACATGTCAGGAGTAAACAATATTATACTTATATTCTGGTGAATCTAACAAGACATTGCCGAGATAGTATCGAGGGTTACTACTGCTCTTGTATACAAGGCCGCCGCACCATAGGAAGTTGTGCCCACATTGCAAGCGTTGTCTACTATTTATCCTGGGCCAGACATCAAGAAAGTATAGATACACCTGCAGCCTTTTTGGACGATGTAACTTTAGATTTATACATTAATGAAGTTGAATAAAACTTAAAAAAATCGCTTTATTGTTTCTTCTTTTATAATTACTAATGCGACATATACCATTATAAAGTATACATATTTATCTTTAATTCCCGCCCTATTGCATTTCTGTACACCCTGGGTATGGTTTTCATACTAGGTGGGCCGTGACCTTTAGAATAAGATTTGTTCCATATTTTGTAGTAATATACTAACAAAATATGGAACTGGATGCTGAAATAACTTTGAAAACCAAAAAAAAATTAAAACCTCCAATACTCAAAAACGAATACTCGCGCTCATCACACAAATATTTGGCAATGGACCGCTAACTTTGTAGGCACTAGTTATTAAAAACACCAATTTAAAGACAGGTTAACACAAATATAACCTAAATCTTATCTTGTTGGTGGGGTCCTTAAGGATAGGTACACTTCGACCCTATGGGATCTTTTGTGTAGGTAAATACTCGTACCCCTCTTTTAGCGCTTAATTCAGCTTCCTCCTCTTCCAAATAGCGGATAGTGGAGTGCAATACATATGTATACCTAACCTAAAACTAAGCTATGTAACAACATTAAAACAATTTTATTACCTAACCATATTTACTTTTCCAGCCGCAGCGTTCGTCGCCTGCCGTCGGGTTAATTAAAATCCACGTGACTCCGATCACACCGCCGCGGCGCCGCCGTGATTAGTTCCTTTTCTAATAAATAAAATTAATTAACTTAATACGCGTGACACGTTTCTAGCTAAATCAATTATTACGTACCTTATTTAGAAAATAGGTGTTCCGTAAGATGAAGAGAGCTTTAACTTATGAGTAAATATCCACATTATTTTATGTCTGGAGGTATTTGTAACGACAACCCTGATTTTTACGGTTCCGTACCCAAAGGGTAAAAACGGAACCTTATTACTAAGAATCCGCTGCCCGTCCGTCTGTCCATCCGTCTGTCTGTCACCAGGCTGTATCTCATGAACCGTGATAGCTTGACAAAGTTTTCACAGAAGATGTATTTCTACTGCCGCTCTAGCAAAAAATACTAAAAACAATAAAATAAATATTTAAATGGTGCTCTCATACAACGAACGTGATTCCTTTGCCGTTTTATTCTCGATAATATATCGAGTCGATAATATATCGAGTCGATATCAATAACGGTAACAGGTAGACGCTTGAAATATTCTCAGAATATTTAATTGTAGGTATATTCACTGTTCTGTAAATATTGTAGTTGTATATTCAATAATCTGTAAATAATGTATTTGATTTTCCGTTTTTTGTACAATAAAGTGTGTTCATGCATGCAGACATACATACATAATCTTTAAAAATAAAAAAAAAAATTTAAATAAAATAAATATTTTAGTGGGGCTCCATACAGTAAACGTGTTTCTTTTGCCGTTTTTTTGCTAATTTTGTATAGAAAAAAGGCAATACTTCGCTACTGTGCATTTTTTCAAGTTTCTTTGAAACATAATTCAAAACAAGTCCAACAAAAAGAAAGCTTTAAAAACCCAACTGCTGTTTAGATAATGTCGTCAATATAATGTTAGTTAGTTACTATATTACTGATACATATTTTTTATTTCACCAATTTCATATTTAAAAAAAAGGATATGTACTCCGATACACTCACGACTCTAAGATGAATCTAACAACAACTCTCTTGTATAAATTGGGCCATCCGTTTAGCCTTTACAAGGGAATAAAGAACCATACATACGAGTACATACCTTCTTATGCTAGATGACCTCTGCCAACTTATAAGCGACATTCAGTGGCGTAACGTAGGATTGCAGAACGGGGACATGTCACGGACGCCCGGTCTGCGAGGGCCCCCCTGTCTGAAGTACAGTACAGTAGAAACCTTATACTTATTTATTACATACCTAATAAAAGTGAAAGGAAGCACCCTATCCGACGAATTTGCCACGGACCTCGGTTCGGAGTTATACTACTGGTCACATCGTTTTTAAGTTGCTCTGCTGCGAGCATTTACCTTTTTTATGAATTATAATAATAGCAGCTGCTGGTGGCAAGCTGTTGATGAGTTGCGACACCACGGACTTAAGTGCTCTCGAGGGTAGGTCCGGTTTCTTACCTCACGCTTGCCTTCACCGGCTGGCTGGAGGGTACGATGACGAGAAACACACTCTCAGCTCTTTCTTGGCTTTGTTGACTGGTCAGAGTGGAGTCGTAAGAACTATATTATGCTCGAAGGGCTGATGTTGCATAAGTGGCGAGTGGGCACCTTACGGTCGTTTAAAGTGCAGAAGCACCTCTCCATTGCCCCTCAGCCCCTTTGGAACTGTTGCCACTTTGCTGCTATGTGTATGCGATTATTATTTATTATTTTAGGAAGCCCATTCCAGTGAGCTGGCAAGTCACCGTCTGCGATTTCAACCAATATAAGCATCGGCCAGGCAGACGCCATCCATATTATTTCTATCATAAAGCCTATTATTAATATTCCCATACCTCTAAAATAGTCCCACACTTACCGGTCATGGTCTACAGAAGCATGCTTTTTTAATGTGGATGAAGGGATAGTTGCCTATTGGTATCCCATCACTTTACTAAATTAAAGTTGTCTAAAGAGCCTCTTCGTGTTGTCTTCGGCTCCATGTACGCCCGCGACTCCCACAGTCCCGTGATGGGAAAAGACATGCAAATTTTCCACATCTTAATAATCAATCATAAAACTAAAGAGAGACAACCGAGCATGCGCGTTGCACTCACAAAACTGCCGCGACGGAAGATTGTTAGCAAGCTTTGTGTGGTACGGCGATGGCACGGCAACCCGCGGCATGCCGTTATCGTGGATTGTAAATTAAAAGCGTGTCCAAACAATGCCGTACATTTAGGCCTCCTGGTTCCCCGTGACGGTATAAACGTGCCGCCAAGTTACCCAAGCAAGCGTGCGCGGCGGGGTCACGCAGCCGGCACGGTGGCCGCGTCGGCGGCCGCTGTAAGGTTTCCTGGTGACGCACAAGAAACTCGGAAAAAACCCTTTAACGAACTGTTTTTAGAAATGTTGAAACATGGTTTCTTTACAAAAATAACATTAATAATCAACCATGTACCTATAAACGAATAAAATATTATTTCGACCTGTATTATAAAAAAAAATTAGGCAACAACATAAGTATTGCAAAAAATACTTTTATAGATAAAATTGGTCAAGAAGAAAACTATCAAGAAATGTTAAACCAACCGTCACGTTGACCTTTGATGTCAAATCACAAATTTATTTAAAATAACTACCTACCCTGCTGACAAAAAAATTGTAGTTGCTGAATTTTTAGATTTATAAAAAGCATACCATACTCTTGAGACTGAGACACTCTTAACGGCTATGAGGGAGTGCGGAGTGAGGCAACCGTTGATCAATTGGTTCCGCGACTATCTCACAGCGCGGTCTTTCCGTGTGAAAGTTGGTGAGAGTGTTAGCGACGAACAATGGATTCGATGCGGCGTGCCCCGGGTTCAGGATGTAGACCGGTCTGCTACTTGAGGCACGTGAACATGTGCGCCACTGCTCGGCGCACATGTTCACGGGCGACCTGTGCGCGCTGCGCGCCGGCACCGCCCTCGCGGACACGTGCTCGCTCGTGCCACAAGATATGAATGCGGTTGTTAAATGGTCTCACGATAACGGAATAGCGTTAAATGCTGATAAAACTAAATTAATGATCATCCACTCACCCTATTTAATTCTCAAAGAACAACCCTTACCTATTTTTACCCATAGTTTTGCACTCACTTGTAAATTTCAAACAATAGAAAGAGTCAATAATGTCACATATATTGGCATGAAAATTAATGAAAACTTTTCTTGGTCAACGCATGTAGATTACATTTGTAATAAATTAAGAATACTGTTAGGGAAATTGTACCATTTAAGCTTTAGAGTTCCTCCTAGTACCCCAAAATGTCTACATATGTATGTCTTTAGTAGACTGCTATGGTCTCACATTTAAAACCAACTTAGATAAACTAGAGTCAATACAAATAAGATTCTTGAAGCTTCTTGTTACTAATAAAACCAAAAACAGCTGTAAAAATTACCTTAAAAAAATATGTAGCAGTAGGAATCAAACAAAATGATCTCTTAAGCAGTCAATAGCCATGGCAATCAAGAGTACGCGCGTCTAGTCACTCATTGTCATAATACGAGAGCAATATCTGCTGGTAAGTTTGCAGTGCCTAGAGTGTCCAATTACTACGGAGATAGGACACTTAAAAAACGTCTACCTTATCTCCTGAACAGATTACCAGCCGATATTGTTCTGGAAACCAACCAACGTTGATTTAAAGCTAGGTTACATAGGCATCTCCTTGATTCATTGTGAATGCGATGCTCACCTTTAATTATATAACTATGGGTGAGCATGAGTACTTACAGTTATATTATTAACGGCCACTTGCACGCTGAATTTAACCCTGGGTTAAGGCGCTAACTCGAGTTAGTAAACGTCAGATTCATACGACAACTGTCATTTTAACTCGAGTTAGTGCCTTAACCCAGGGTTAAACTTTTCGTGCAAGTGGCCCTAAGGCGGACTTGCGAGGACCAGAGTTAGCCCTTAACCCAGAGTTAAGCGTCTACTTTTGTACGTGGTTGTCCGCCTAACCTCGGGTTAAGACGCTAACTCTGGTCCACGCAAGTGGCCCTAACACATACTAATATAATTATAACTCGAGTTAGGCGGACTTGCGCGGACCAGAGTTAGCCCTTAACCCAGAGTTAAGCGTCTACTTTTGTACGTGGTTTGCCGCCTAACCTCGGGTTAAGACGCTAACTCTGGTCCACGCAAGTGGGCGTTAGTGTCTTAACCCAGGGTTAAACTTTTCGTGCAAGTCCGTCTTACTGCCTTAACCCAGGGTTAAATTCTGCGTGCAAGTGGGCCTTGTATGTGTAGTGATCAACAAGCTGGACCGAAGATTCTGCAGTCAAACTGTGCAAACAGTTTTGTGGAACAATGCATAATATGTAAATTTTGTGTCAGTTATAATAAATAAATAATTAATAATAGTAATAAATTATTTTAAATTAGACGTGACTCGCGAACCATTTCGATAGATTTCGACATTAAATTGAGCCGAACAAAACTGTTGAGAAATGAGTTATTCAATACTATGAACGTCACGAAAGAAACAATACTATACAAAGTAAAACCGTCAAGTCAACCACATGAAAAATACACCAAAACTAAAATTATGGATTTCATGAGATTACTTAACGTTTATACATCCTATTCATACATTATACTAGCCTCATCCCGCATTGTTTGGCAAGATAAATTTAGATGTTATAGAGTGTTGACGGACGGGTTCGACGATGATGTAAGAAGGTGTAATCCATCAATTTAATATCTTATTACTTATATCTTAATATTATCTATGAGAAATGTAAAGAAATGGGCTTTTGGTTTGACAATTTCGGTAAAATTTTCTCTAATTCTCGTCAGTAAAACGGTATTGCTTTTAAAATGGTATCGTGTTGTTATGAATCCGACCAACAGTACTGCCAAGTACATAATAGTTTTCTAATGTTAAAAGCAATATACATTTACCAAGTAGAATAGAGCCAAAGGTGAAAAAATCCACATCGCCATTAATTCCCTTGAAAATAACCTTTGTGCGTATTTGTGAATTTGTTTCTATTTTTCAAAAGTAATTTGTAATGACGTCTTTTTTTCTCAATTTCACCCAGTTTTCATTCACGGACGTGCCGTGAGTCTCGGTGACAGATGTGTATAACTGGACGGGCGTAATATTTTGACCACATTCACGGGCGCGCCACTCCATTCCTCAACGGTGCAACATCACGGAGCAGACTGATTAGAAAATGGCAGCCAGAGAACGCGTTTACGACGACGCCATTTGGCTTGGTGCGAAGGCGTTAAATTTCAATAGGTACTTCGTAGAACGATTATACCACTTCAATAAAGTGTAAATGATACGTAATGGTAAGCGTGATTACGTTGTATAGATTGGGTTTGAGGGTCCTTATTAGTTAAACTCTTACTTCTTTTTGGAAAATCTTACTTGGAAAAATTAGTACTCATAATTCTAAATTGCCAAATCGTTGAAGAGAAATTTTAATGTTAAAAGGTCATCACTCATCAATTTTTCTACTTTGTAATTTGATTTATTAATTGCCAACAGAATGTATGTATAGCGCTATCCACAGTATTTTAAAATGACTATTTTTTATCGGTTTAGCTATCCAGAGAGGTAATACTTACAGCCAGTGTCATAGGCCGCGGGCGAACCTGCTAGAGCGGGTGTTCATTTTAAAGTGGTGATTCTCGTTTATATCTTTTAATTTATTTTTTATTTTTATTTCAATAAGGTTAGTTTTAAATTTTCAATTGGATTAATGTTGAATCTAATTAAATAAATACCATGTAAAAAAAAAAAAAATTTATACTACCCAAAATTACATAAAGTATCATTTACGTTACAACCATTAAAGGTAATCAGTAAAACAACCCAAACGTAAAGTGTTACCTCAAGTTTATCTAACCGAATAATCGTTTACAGTTATAATTAATGCTATTATTCCAAGATGTTTACAAGATCTCGTAGCCAAACTGCTACGACGTAGCGGTTACGGCGTAGATTCCAAGTGGGTGTTTGCGAACGATTCTCAAAGGCATCAAATTGGTTTTTGGACGACATTCGGATAATACAAACAAACAAGTAAATATTTATTTGGTATAACTATGAAATTGTCAATTTAAGCTAAATTTGAAAATCTTAGAATCATGTGTACTGCCACTTTAAATATCATACTTATAAGTCATTTTATATCATGTTTATTTATTTCATCAAGAGGTAATACTGGGAAACCTTTATTGTATGCGGTGGACTTCCCGTGGATGTCGTAAGTTGCCTGGTCACCTGTCACTACTTACACGCTGGTAAACCTACACATACACAATACATACATCCTTAACGCCTGTTATCCGAGAGTGGGGTAGGCAGAGCTACAGAATTACCAACAACTTTAACAACCAGTTGTTAATTCTGCTGCTAGTTAACATCTTAGCCTAATTGTGCAAAATATGGTAACAGAATTCATTGTCAACAAGTTTTTAGAGTTGTAGGTAACCCTGTAGGTCTTCCTACCCTACTCTGGGATTACAGGCGTGAAGGTGTGTATGTATGTAGGTAAATATTCACTACGAAAATATGTTATCGATGTGTACCATAATGTTGGTCGAGATAAAACGTTCTTAAACATTTTACTTCATATTGAACTGTATAAATGCACCCTTCAAATTACACACTCGTTTACGTAGACACTTGTATGTAGTATTATTAAATAAAGCAAGATGTTCCAATAAAGATACATAGCAGATGAGCCGCAGAAGATGGAGCCGCACGTTGTAGGGCGCGCTTTCTGGAAAAGATGGGGTTAAAAATATACATCACGTGGCGGATCACATTTCTTACTTCGAGACGGTACTCGGCCGCGCCCGCGCCTCCAAGCCCGCACCGGCGCTTTATATAACCTACGCCTGAATAAACCGCACGTTTATGCACATCCTTTCTTCCTGCAGCGTTGTGTTTGTCTCACAAAGACAACGTTACAAGCGTGATATTAAACTAAATAAAGTATATTTAAACATTATTATACTAACAAAGTTATTACTTACTAACTGACTTCAAAAAAGGAGGTTCTCAATTCAGTTGTATTTTCTTTTCATAAAAAAGTGTGGTGTCAAAAGTACATTTAGTCAATCTTACAAACTGCAAACACTGTGTCTTATAATGAATAAGCTTGGCTGTCTCAATTTCATACTTCGCACTTAACCAGCGTTTTATGCCAAAAAATTGTAAAAGTACCTACCGAGGAGTAAGTCGACAGCGGCCGTGCGCGCCTCGTGCTGCGTAACGTGACTGCCGAGTCCCCACAACAAGCCTTAATGGCTTCACTGGTACTCGATCCATTTTAATATCACATTTTATATAACCCAAGAAGAAGAAGAAGGTAAAAAACCAGATGAACACACATCAAGGGACAATGTATGTCCAGGCATCAAAAATATTAACTTACATTATTTAAATATTTTGCAAAGTACTGCTGATACGTTTGATAACATCAAAACTGGATATTTTTGTTGTTGTATTATAAATGCTATAATTTTTTCAAAATTAGAAAACATTACTATTATAAATTTTCTTTTATTCCTTCGCGCTGCAACGGCTGGACAAAATTGGATGAAATTTTGAATGGAAATAGCTTATATCATGAATTTTACATCCCGGAAATAACCAAAGTTTACACAATCGAAGTCGCAGACAGAAGCTAGTAATATTTAACTATCATAATGAAAGTGTCACACAAAATGATAAAGTTCCAAACTAAGCTTTAGGCTTGTACTACGGGTATTGCACAACGATAAACTAATTTCCATAGATACATACTTAAATTTATAGAAACCGTCCAAGACTAAAGAACAAAATATACTCGCGATCAACACACAAAAATGCACAAAACACGGTGAAATACTCATATGACCGTGACCTTGTGATTCTTTGAGATTCACAAACAGTCCTCAAACATCTTTTCAGGGTAGTGATTCTCTCAACAACGACGGTCGGACGGACGAACGGGTGAATGTCCAAGCGACGAGTTTAAGTAGTCCCGTCAGTGCGACCAAAACATATTTTAGCGCGTGCATTTTCAATTTAGCAACATGTTTCTGCCGATGGATCGAACGTATATGGCTGCTTAATTTAAAATGCACGTGCTAAAATGTGTGTGTGTGTGGCTGCGATTTCCCTCGTTCGTCCGACCGTCCGTTGTTTTTGAGAGAATAACACCCCAGGCAAGGATCGATCTACCATCACAGGATTAAGAAGCGCGGCAGTTCCATTGACACGACGCTAACGTAATGACTGCACCTCTTCATCATCTTCGATTCGATAGGGTGGCAGACTACAATCTTTCTACAAAGCCAAACACCATTGATCAATTAAGTAATTTTCTTTTTTTATTATTTGATGGCTTCACTCCATCTATACGGATGGTATTTCGCTAATGTCGAGTTATTTATATCACACGTAAGACAATTGTTCGGTAAAACAATATTTTCTATAATGGACTAAACGGAAGCACATGAGGTCTTTTTTCTTTCTTTGTGGCTGTCATTCGCCATTTCTGATTCTACCCAAATTACTGTCAGGCACTCTGTATCAAGTATTCTCGGAAAGTTTTGATTAATAATTTGGCTGTTGACGGGCAATTTGTTGTTCAAAAAAATTATTACGTAAGTGCACCGCGATTCTAAATCAACCGATAGCATAATATGTCGTAAATATCCCACTAGGAGCGCTTGTATACTCCGACATGTTATGTATCGATATCTGTGGATGATATCTGTATTTAAAACAGTTCCCACAACATTAGTCTTTAAATTAATTCGATGCCCATCATCGTAACGTTTTAGTACACATACACTTATTTTAAGAACCGCCCACTAGTAACACAAATGACAAATACGGTATGGGTAAAAAACTACTTGTTAGTTGATACAAAACGAATATGAAATTGATGGGTCTCTATTGACTGCCATAATTATTTTTGGTCATATTGTGTTTAAAGTCATAATTTTCGCAAGTCATAATGCATGAAATTAACGTTAAGACTGCACCGAGCAAACGTCGAGCGTCCAGTGGCGCCCTCATTGCTATTATTGGGTTTTCTAATTAACTAAAGAATTTCCTTGCAATCAGACGATACTTTTTTGTAGCGCAATAAAAACACAATTTTATGGGATACGTAAAAAACTTTTTATAACAATTACCCTTTGAATAGTCAGCTCAACGGGAAAAGGTGGCAACTTTTTTCCGTTAAGTCGATATCACGAAGGTGAATTGTTATTAAACTTTGTGATATACCCTACAAGATGTTTTTTCATTTGTAGTACGAAAATCTATTGACCAATTTCAAGAAAATATATTAGTTTATTAGAAAACACAATAATAGTAATGTGGGCGATACTGTACATCCGCCGTACGCTCGGCGCATTCATAACTTTCAAATATAGAATGTCGAGCGAACGATTCATGATACTTATGTTCAGTGTTGTCACATCTACCAACTTATTGGTAGATCTACCTAATTTGCCTCCTGTCTACCTATCTACCACCCTCGGCCACAAAGCTACCTAATTTTGATATTATCCAAAATGTGATGATTGTAAACATTTTTCCATGCGTGTAGTGTAACGAAAAGTTACTTGCTATCTAATTTAGCCTGTCTTGTAGTTTCAGCAATTAAAACGGAGCGCGTAAAATTAAGTGTAAAAAAAATTTAGTAGCTGTCTGTGAGTGACAGCTGACACTGACAGATATCAAAGTATTTCGCGTCATTTTAAGTAAGTTTGGTGTTAATTTTGAACATTTTATACGCATTTTAAATCATTAAAAACAGGGTGGTAGATCTACCTAATTTTCATTTCAAGTTCTACCAATTTCTACTAATTTTTGGATCCTGTTCTACCAATTTGAAAAAATTAGATGTGACAACACTGCTTATGTTAGAAGTGGAAGAGGGGCTTTACTTGAGTTATTTACCTACAAGATGCGGGAACGAGAATGATAGCAATATAAGCGATATACAGCCTATTGGCTACAATGGCTAGGTATTAATAACATATACTCGTATTGTATCTCGATTTTCAGATACTGTTAACTTCTAACTAAAACGTTTCTTTCCGATATTGTTCTTTTTTTTAAACTTCCACTATAGGGATTAACATTGTGATCACAGTGTTATGAAAATTAATCAATAGCTAAGTATTGTAAAATTAAACAGATAGATACATACCTATTTGATTCAAAATTGGTGATAACGTCCGTCTCTTGTTTTGCAGCATGATAGAATTGAAAGATGAAAGGGTTGAGCAGCGACAACATTTATGAACTCGCTAAACGAACTCTCTTTGACTGGTCAAGTCTTTAATTCACCTATTCGAAGTCAAGCTCTGTTTATTTTAATTATTTAGTATCATATTTCTGAACAACGACCCGTCCATTGTATCAAGAAAAGCCAATGACATTTTGATGCCATTCAACTGTCAAGAAAATAATAACATGAAGTCGGCGAACCACGTTCTATAGTATTGTATTATATTCATACTCTTCTTAAAGTAGTAGGTACTTAGTAAGTATCGGCATTGAAGTCAGGATAGGTTTATCTTAAAGTTTACTGAGCTGCAGGATTGCCCATAAAGTTGAAGGCTACGAGAGGAGTAGTATGTAAGGGTTGATTGTGACTCACGACACAAGATGGCATTCGGTCGTCGTCTCTAAACAATCCACACACTTTGTTGGCTTCTGCACCGACTGTACCTGTCAAAGGACTTTAAAATTTATACAAAAACTATGTTTCATGTATAAGTATTTTATTGTTTAGAATTCTGAGCCCCGATTATTAAACGAATTACTATGTTTCTGTAAACTTTGTTTTTGTACTTATGCCTACTTGTTGCCACATTCTCCATTTCTTTTCCTTTCAAGAGGTGGCCGTGGGTTTATAATAAGGCCAAGCAAAACTAATAGAAACAAATGTAGTCAGTTTGTGAAGACTAAAATATCTTATATCGTTTTTCAAGATACGCCGCCATCGTTCGCTAACGGTATCAACTTAAAAGGTAAGTCAGAGGATATCACGAAATAGTTCCATTACAAGGCGACGAGATCCAACACTTGAGAACTGGGGCTAGGTCGTGT
The DNA here is from genome assembly GCA_963966035.1 of Acleris laterana. Taxonomy (NCBI): domain Eukaryota; kingdom Metazoa; phylum Arthropoda; class Insecta; order Lepidoptera; family Tortricidae; genus Acleris; species Acleris laterana. Next base: position 9,156,566 of record OZ014450.1, on the reverse strand, counting down.
CAGGATATAATACGTTAACAGACGTGTTAGATAATCAAAATAAATCGTATTTCATCGAATAAGTTGGTACTCACCTAGCTTTCTCAATTATCTTATCGATGGATACTGAACCCAACTTTAAACTTTTGTAATCAAATACAATGCCGTTTAATTATTCAATATCTGCACAAACCTGACCACTTACTTGGTAATTATGTTTACGAAAATAAACACGCAGTGTCTGGCAGTAGCTTGATTTACCTGTTACAGTCATTTTTCTTCATATACTCGTATCTCCGGCTAACATTAGAAAGAAAAAGTAGATTACTAAGCAAGGGATGAAAGACACCAATTTCACACGAGACATTTTGGCACTCGATAAAAGTGAGAATATTTTGAGTAATGGTAACTTTAATTCGAGTTAAACACACTACTTTTCATGTCGACTATGAAAAAACTTTATAATAAAACTTATAAGACTCGGTATAGTTTTACAAAAGAGTGGTTGTGTAAGATTTTGGCATGGCTTAGTACAAACTTAGTTACGAGTTACGAATAACTAGTCTATTAGTATAATAATCTCAAGTAAGACTGCTACAAATATGTGACAAACCTGATTTTATCAACACCATGTTTTAAGCGGTCACCCACCCTGTTTCAGACTACGCTTGTACTAAATTAGACTTGATTGTTTCTGGACATACAGGAGACTAAAAAAAAAATGCTTTCTTTCTACTTACTGAAAAACGGGACCGTACATTGAAAACCTGCCTCAATTAATGTCACATATCGAAAAAAAAATCTGTTTCAGTCAACTGTACTTTCCAAAGTAGTGCAGGATAGAATGAAAGGGCATACTCGCGTGTCGGAGGCCAAGAATAATTTCGCGTCGCTGTGTCGAAACTTTAGTTAGATAGTATGCCAAGGAACTTTGCAGTTAACATTTGAAACAGTACATTTTGTATAGGTACATGGATGATATTGTGAACAGACCACAAAGTGAAACTTCGTTTACTGCACCCTAAACGTTGTAGCAATCTGATATTAACTTAATGTAGGGAACCCTAATTACCTATACCTACTGCCAAATTCGCGTCATTATGTTCCGGTTTGGGGATCAGGCAACCAATAAAATTACTATTTTAGAGGCATTCCAGATTAATCCTTAGGGTTGCTAACGTATTTGCAGCCTCATATAAGCTTGTTACCTTGAGAGTCTCGTGAATGCAAATGTCTATGGATCTCAGTTCCTACTTACCATCAGGTGGCCCGTTTGCTCCGTTTTTTCCAAGCCATAAAAAGGCATAAAACGACCGAATGCAAAGCTCGATCCTAATACGTGGTTAAACGATCGTGTGGAAGATTAACGAACTGAGTACAAAGCTTCGTCTTCTTCTTTTTCCCATTTAGATTCGAGGTACAGAAGTGATATAATATAGTGTTTTGATCCCGCGAAATTGCCATTTGAATTGGTGTTGTACGGTTTCGTCAATGTATTTAATAGGAAGTAGGTGAGAATTCGTGGGTTAAGAACACATTTTTTTTTTAATTTTTTACTCACCTATTATAACCATTGTACATTTTTTAAGAAGTCTACAATTAAAATCAATTTTACGTTACCATGGTAGCAGTAGGCTAGAAACTAGACCTCGAATGAAGCCAATACACATAGGTCATTATTTATAGCGCCCGCGTCATAACCAAGAGCCTTCATGGTGGGGCCGGGACCCCGCGCGAATGACCCTCCGATCCGTGTCAAGGAGACCGAGGGTCCCTGTGAACCGATACTTTCAATTTGCATCGTACAACTGCTAAAGTAAATTAAAGGGCATTGGTAAAGCTTATGAAGCATATTAACTAGTATTTTTTTAACCTCTTAATAAACATACTTTAATATCTTCTATAATTTAAGGCGTTTAATAATATCGCAGCAAAGATACTAGTACCTATTAAGTTTTAAGTTTTTGGTTCCAAACATACGCCTATGTAGGTATAATATCTCGGCTCCGATGCACTCTGATCTATCTTGCTGGGGTCCTGCTGAAAAAGGATATAAGTCTTCTAGAGATCAAGAGAAAAAGGGTAAAAGTCTACTATACTCCGTTCATGTATATTAGTAGTTTATGACATTGTTGCATAATGAGGCGTATTACAACACGAGTGTGTGTTTAAGAACCGAGCCGCTAGGCGAGGTTTTTAATAGTATCACACGAGTGTTTTAATACCTAATTATGTGCAGTTTCATACACCACTTTATCTACTCTCATACATTACAACAAAACATATTCAATGAATGGCGCCAAAACCTAGCAAATCACCGTGCATGCGTTATAGCGGGCGCTGTCACAGACAAGTAAAAATTGGAATGAAATCTTTTTGTAATGCTGTAAAAATAACGCGAACCGCATATAGTACGTTCCATTATAAAATAGTATATTATGCAACTAGTGAATAAAAGACGGATTTAATGCGAGGGCCATAGATGACTCTCGAGCAAGTGAAGGATACTAACGACTGAATCACGACCGCAGGGAGTGATTCAGGATGATTGAATCACGAGCGTAGCGAGTGATTCAAGTGTTAGAATCCTGAGCGACGCGAGTGATACATGGCCCTCGATATAAATCCGTTTTATTCAAGAGTTGCATACTAAACTTTATACCATGACTACGAGAAAAAGAAAGATTTAAGCGAAAATAGATATTTAATGACGAAAAATGGAAGGTAAAATTAATTAAAATGCACATTAAAATTGGAACAAATGTTTTATTTATTAAGAAACACTAAATTTTATGTTCGTACAACTTTCAGTATTCAAAATGGCGCCAATTTATTTTTCCTTGTATTTTTCACAGAGAGAAAGGCAAAAGACATCGATCCATACAGCCTATGGCGCCAATTTACCTACTAATGACAGCAAATAACACAAAACTTTTTTAATGCTAAACTCTTTGTGGTTAATGACGACCAATCAAATCTCGAGGAGGAGTTTGTATCGCGTATTTTATGTTCTAAATTCAAACACCAAAATAGTGAGTAAAAGTGCTTTTTATTCACTGTTTTGAGTGAATAAAATAAGCCTTTAATAGGGGGAATGGTATAAAAAATATTGATATGGAACCTTCTTTCGTTGGATGGAGCGTTCTTAAAACAGATAATGTAAACCGCAAACTCTTACAGTTTCTGAATTCCCCATACCTATTGATCCATTAGTTGGATAGCTCACTAATGCTCACTCAGTATTGTATGTAGTTGAATGTGTACGTAGGTACCTATATGCATGTAAAATACTTTATTGTACAACAACAATATCATTATTATCATTATTATCATTATCATTATCATTATCAATGCAATTACCTAACATAAAAAAGGCTGTACAACGGCGAACTTTGCGCTTAAGTACGTGAAGTCGGCATCGTTTTTTTCTTGCTTCAATAAAGTCTTGTCAAATGCAGACGTTATCTCCCGCGACGACGCCGGCGGGTATGGCATTACAATCAATAACTCAACTGCATCATAAAAATAGTGGAGTTCTAGGAAAATATTGTTTTTCCTGGACTATGAAAGCTATCTTACCTTCCCTTGAGAGTCGGCGTACATTTAGAGATCAAATTTTATTGCATAAAATTATTTCGTGTGAGATTGATTCCCCGTATTTGCTAGGCAAAATTGGCCTTAGGACTCCTCGTACTAATGCTCGAAGTATTAGCAATCTATTTCATGTTCCCCTTACTCGTAACAAATATGCGTCAAATTCATTTTTATGTAGAACTGTTAAAAGTTATAATAGCTCATTTTCTCACTTAGATATATTTAGTCTTTCCCTTCTTAGATTTAAAATTGCGTTGTCTAAACATTAAGTTTTGTCAGTATTATTGAATTTAATACTTTACTTGAATTGAATATTATGTAAACTCACATTTTTGACGTGTTACTCTGTACTGTATTAGTTAATTGTGGCAACTTCACTGGTCAATGTGTTATGTAAGTTTTTCTGTTGTATTTTTTCTTTACTTGTACCGTTTGTGCCCAAATAAACATTAAACATTAAACATCTTACACAATCCAAAATAATATGTAGATAAGTGTGACGACCCTTTTCCCTGGTTGGTGACACGTCCTGGGACTTTCCCAGGTTCGATTACCGGTATGGGAAAAATGATTGTGTGATAAGCACGAGTATTTGTTTCTGCGTCTTCGGTGTCTTCTATGTATATAAGTATTTATTTATCTATACATATAAGTATTCATATCGATGTCTGGTACCCATAGTACAAGCCTGGAGCTTAATTTGGGACTAGGTCAATTTGAGTGAGATTGTCACCTGATATTTATATTGTACTATTATACTTGGCCTAACTTGGTTACGCACAATATAAGTATATAGTTATTCGGTTTATTTGTATTTTCACAGGTACGCAGTGAAACTAGTTTAAAATAAGTTTGTTATTTTACATGTGTTAGGTAGCCTAGACAAAGTTTTTTTTTTTTTTATGCCATAGAGTAGACAAACGAGCACACAGGCCACCTGATGGTAAATGGAAACTGTGACCCATAGACATTCGCATTCACAAGAATGCAATGCAATCTTAAGACTGCAAATGCGTTGCCAACCCTGAGGACTAAGATGGAATGCCTCTATGCTAGTCATTTCACCGGCTCTCTTATCCCCAAACCGGAACACAACAATGCGAACACTGCTATTTGGCGGTAGGTTAATGGATAAGATGGTGGTAGCGATCCGGACGGACCCTGCACAAGGTCCTACCACCCGCAAAAAAGCAAAGGAAGGCCGTTTAAGTTAACGATTTCGAAATGTGACAAATTTGGATTGAAGGTGTTTTTTTAATTAGGTACAGCTGGCGGGTACAATTACCGCAATATGTTCTATTCTCAGATACTTGTATTAATGTCCTTAACATAGTATAAAACAATTTATTTCAAACAAACAAAAGGACTTAAAAACGAATCTATCCACTATGCTCTACTGATGTATCTACTAATAGAACAAATCAAACTGTTTTTCTCCAATTTGCTCTACTAGTTTTAACGATAGAGCAAATTGAACTGATTTTCTCCAATTTGCTTTACTAGTTTTAACGATAGAGCAAATTCAACGGTTTCTCTCCAGTTTGCTCTACTAGTTGGAAAGGTAGAGCAAAATGAACTGCATTTCTCCAATTGGATCTACTGGATTTTACGGTAGAGCAAATTGAACGGTTTTCCTCCAATTTGCTCTACTAGTTGGAAAGGTAGAGCAAATTGGATATTTCTTCCTATTTGCTCTACTAGTTGGAAAGGTAGAGCAAATTGGACATTTTCATTGGACTTTTTCCTCCAATTTGCTCTACTAGTTGGAAAGGTAGCGCAAATTGGATATTTCTTCAACTAGTAGAGCAAATTGGAGGAAAAGGCCCAATGAAAATGTCCAATTTGCTCTACCTTTCCAACTAGTAGAGCAAACTGTAAGAAATATCCAATTTATTTATTTATTTATTTATTTATTTATTTATTAAGGATATCAACAGCACATTTGCGCTACCTTTCCAACTAGTAGAGCAAATTGGAGGAAAAGGTCCCATGAAAATGTCCAATTTGCTCTACCTTTCCAACT